>JANJGK010000785.1:72500-132500 GCA_039081455.1 Macrobrachium rosenbergii
ATATATATATATATATATATATATAGATATATGAAATTTTTATCACACTGTGATTCATATACATTCATGAAGCTACAAATGTTGTTTAATATCAAATTCTCGCTACCTAGGGAATATCCCCGATGGGGAATGATCCCCGAAGGGGAATTTATAAGTGATAAATGAATCGGTACTGCCGGGTCTCAATCACAGATAGCTCAGTGGGTAGACCGTCGACCGGAGTTATTGGAAGGAAATTGTGTCACGTGATTGAGACCCGACAGTACCGATCCATTTATCACTTATAAATTTCCCTTCGGTGATCATTCCTCATCGGGGATATTCCCGAGGTAGCGAGAATTTGATATTAAACAACATTTGTAGCTTCATGAATATATATATATATATATATATATATATATATATATGTATATATATATATATATATATATATATATATATATATATATATATATATATATATATATATATATATATATATATATATAAAGGAAGTGTGAATCGCCAGAGTATTCATGCTCTTGACAACAATTTATATATATATATATATATATATATATATATATATATATATATATATATATATATATATATATATATATATATATATATATATATATATAGATATAAATTGTTGTCAAGAGCATGAATACTCTGGCGATTCACACTTCCTTTATTGCTTCCTACGTTTCGTGATTCATAATCACATCATCAGGGAATTCTATGGAAAATCAAATAAACGAATACAAGCACTGAACAGCTAAAACTGAATTACGTTAAAACATATGTCGTCCGTATTTGCTATTCTAATAATTCTAATAATTTCTGTGCAGATTTTCTGAAATGTATTTGTATAACACCACCACATTTTAGTGTTAGAGTAACAAAACTAAAAGATCTACACAAGCAAGAAAAAAATTTGCGTGTTCATATAAAGCCTGTCGAAAACAATATTAGTTCTCATATCAACATAAAATTTCCGTCCTATGTTGGCTGGGAATCCAGCATATTAGATTCAACGAAATGTCACATAAGGTAGCCAATAACCAATGCTACATTATTCAGGTCTCAGTTCTATTCGGTTGAGACCAGTTTCATTAACCATCCTTCATTATCTCATTTCATCGTTTGGAATTGTTTATCTCTAGATGAGCTAAGTGTCACAATGGTTTTCGTCCCCTCATGATCTTTCGAACACATGTCAAAGCACTGATAATAATAATGACATAAAACATCGCAAGAGATCGTGTGTCGCATGTACACAAATTCCTACTCAGAAGTGCACATATATGTGTGTGTATATATATATATATATATATATATATATATATATATATATATATATATATATATATATATATATATATATATATATATATATATATATATACACAGTATAATATGTTCATTAATAATAAAAAAGTATTTTTTTCAGTCACTTGAAGTGGAATTTTCCAAGTCGGTTTTCAAGAAAGAGCCATGTACAGGATATATAGTGTAGTCCTCTCTTGTGAGATAAAATGTATTCCTGAACTGGTATGATGGTAATTCTGAAGGCAAGGACCCTTTCTGTGCAGATTTTGTGAAATGTATTTGTATAACAACACCATATTTTACTGTTATAGTAGCCCTTCGTTGGCCGAGTCGATTGAGCTTCGGACTGTCACCCGATGGGCCGGAGTTCAATTCCCCCGGCCGGCTGATGAAGAGTTAGAGGAATTTATTTCTGGTGATAGAAATTCATTTCTCGCTATAATGTGGTTCGGATTCCACAATAAGCTGTAGGTCCCGTTGCTAAGTAACCAATTGGTTCTTAGCCACGTAAAATAAAGTCTAATCCTTCGGGCCAGCCCTAGGAGAGCTGTTAATCAGCTCAGTGGGGTGGTAAAACTAAGGTATACTTAACTTTTTACTGTTATAGTAACAAAATTCAGATATCTACACAAGAAGGCACTTTGTCTCTTGTAGTTGCGAGAACGTGATTGTCCTTTGTATGATATTTTTTAACATGACTTCAAGTAGTATTCGAACGATCATGAGGGGACGAAAACCATCGTGACACTTAGCTCATCTAGAGATAAACAATTCCGAACGATGAAATGAGATAATGAAGGATGGTTAATGAAACTGGTCTCAACTGAATAGAATTGAGACCTGAATAATGTAGCACGGGTTATTTGGTTATTGGTTACCTTATGTGACATTTCGTTGAATCCAATATGCTGAATTCCCAGCCAACATAGGACGGAAATTTATCTAGATATAAAAATAATATTGGTTTTCGACAGGCTTTCTATGAACACGCAATTTTTTTTTTATTGCGTAGATCCTTTAGTTCTGTTACTATAACACTAAAATGTGGTGTTGTTATACAAATACATTTCACAAAATCTAAACAGAAATTATTAGAATTATTAGAATACCAAATAAGGACGACATATTTTCACCTCGCTAGAGGAGACTACACTACATATCCTGCGTAGGGCGACTTCTTAAACAGGCTTCGCAAATTCCCTACCAAGTGACTGAACAAAAATTATTTTATCGTTAATGAAGACAGCCGGAGAGGCATAGATTAAAAGAAAATATATTTGGCTTAATATTCTTTGTTGGATGCAAAAGACGATTAAATGTAATGACAGAAGTGTTCTTTCTTTTTTTATTCTCATTCTTATCGACATTCTCAAACCTGATTTAACCCCCGGAAGAGCCGCCGTATTGATTCTCAATGACGATACTTTGTTCAGTGATTCAGTTCTACATTAAAAAAAAAAGAAACTCGCTTATAGTCAGGGAATAACTTGATTCGTTGAAAAGATAACTAGTATATTCATGTTACTATATAAGAAACAGAACCGGTGAAGCAAAATCATGGCCGCGATAAAATAAGTTAATGTACTGCTTATCCAATGGCTGAAGCGGAATTTCATCATTCATAATCATCATCTCCCAGAAAGAATCATTCCGCTCCAGCATCAGTATGGACTGGGTTTACCATCTGAGAAAAGAGAACCTTATTCTTATAAGTATGGGTACTTTAGTCACGAATGTGATTTCGAAGCACAATCAAAAAAGGACAGGAACACTGCTGTGATTTTGTTGGGATTTGGTTAGCCCACAAAGCAGGAATAAAAGATGAAAACGGTGGTATTAGACGGTTTGTAAAATCAGGGATAATAGAAAAAATAGATATATACTGATAAAACCTGTGATATGGTGAATCACGAACAAAATAAATATGCATCAACAAATATTACAAGAAGCTTTTGCCAGTTTTACCAAAACTGAAGGCAAAATCGTAAATTTTCTAATATATTTATATGGGTAACTACAGAAAAATATTAACATTGAAATACATAGATTATTTGTAAAATGTACATGATAAAATATTTGTTAACCCAAATGGTACGATAAAATTATATTTGTTTTTGGTAAAGTTGAGTCAACTTTGATTAAATTCTGATTGTAATACTGTTAAGAATGCAAAATATTGTATATTTTCTCTGATAAAAGTAAAAAATAAAAGATATATTATAAACTGGAATATTCCTGAATGGAACGCTTGGTGTCTCTGCGACAAAAGTGAATATTTCTAAGTACTAAAGGACTGCGAATAAGACATTGATTTGTATTCAGTTTTTTTTTATGAAGTTTGTCAAAAGTTAACAGATATGTGTTTATGATATGTTTGTAGTGTTGTGTGGACGCACCCTTAAAGCCATGTTTGGCTGTAATAGTTATGTAGGAGCAGGCATGCTAATGCATAGGAGAAAACTTGTTATTCATCTCTGAGGTTAAATGAGGTAAAAATCTTCTGACATAAAAATGAATGATAACATTCTATAAATAAAATTGATAATGAACGAATTAAATCCTTAATGGGTTCCTCAAACTGCTTCGAAAAGGCACAAACAACGAGAGCAATCCACAACCAAAGGGTCGATTCTCATCAAAAGTTGCATTCCCATCCCTCAGAATCTAATCACGTCTTGCCATTCAAGAGGGCCGCCTTATGGACACGTTTTCGTCAAATGCGCTCCTAATGCTGTTGCAGGGAGTCATACAAACAAAACGTCTTACATCTTCTGTGTACCTTTTTTCATATATATTCACACATTGTTAATTGAAATAAATACAAAACTTTTGGTTACAGGCTTTTGAGAAAACAGATTTTTTTAAAATAATATATTTGCATACGGCAAGTTTTCATGTTTGAAAACTTCTCATATCACAATATTATCATGCATTTATGTAGCCCTTTGATGGGAATGGTAGTGTGCTCAAATAAACAATGGAGATGATTTCCACCAATATCGTTTCATATTCAGTTCACTCTACTTCGGGAATAACTTGCACCAAAGAAGAAAATAAAGCTGAAAAGTACTTTGTTACCAGTGGTATTCGAACTGCTGCTGCCTGGCTTAATATTTATAAATATAAATAATTGTGGTTTACATAAAAAGAATTGACATATACACATTTATATATATATATATATATATATATATATATATATATATATATATATATATATATATATATATATATATATATACATCTCCACCTTAGATACTTACTGGTATTCTGGGCTGCAACAGAATACGACCACAGGGAGTTCTTTACATTATCAAGAAAACTACCATTTTTTGACTAAATATCTGACTGGTTAAGTTAAGGCAGATATGTAGAAGATTCAGTCAGAGGGAAAATCTGGCTTAGGGCCTTCTTCATGTGAGGAAAGATTCCGTAAACACAAAGGGGTTTTCTTAATTTGTTATATTTATGTAACACACGCAGCTCAGAAGAATGAGGAATTACGGGACAGGTAATAACAAGGTCCTGGTAAATGAACGGGTCCTACACAGGATAAATATCCTACGCCGATGTTGTCTTCATGGAAGGGGCATCGCAGAGCGATAGAGTGGGGGCGGGGGTGGCAAAAGGCCAATGCACATGGGATAGAGCTGAAGAGTTGGTTCCACAGTCAAGGCCGATCTGCAATGAGATGCAAGCCAGTTGCTTGCATGAAACAATAACGCACTCAAAGGGAACTGAGGGGAATGCACGGATGGTGCGAAAAATCTCAATTCCAAATAGCTCAATGCACAATTATGTTAACACTTAACACTTCAATGGATAGTACCAAGCAAGTCAGTTCCAATCACTCAATGCACATTAATGTTAACACTTAGCACTTCAACAATGAAACGAAAAATAAATTAGGCAAAGGAATCACAGGACTGTGACTGACTAAAGAAACCATATTTCAGTACATTATCTTTGTCAGGATGACGGCGTCCATGCCCAATAGGGCATCAGCAGCGGAGGGAGGGAAAAGAAGGGGATGTCACTTACAAAAGGTACTGACTTGCGGACGAGCATGTGGAGGGAGCACTAGGGGCAGGCAAGTGGGAAGGATGGCAAGTGTCCTTGGTTAAGTTCTGGGCACTTCTCAGATTGAACTCAGGTTGAACTTCGGTCTGTGGCCCTTATAAAGCATCGGCAGATTACGCCCGCTCCGTTTTCTAAAGGGTCACGCATGTGGTTCACCTTTCCCAGGCCACATGTTCAGCTGCTATGGGCCGGGCTCTTTCTCTTTTTCCTCCTTTGCCGGTTGTCTGCCTCCGGGGAGGAATTGCATCTTTGAAGGCTGCACCCAAGGATAAGGATCTTTGGCAGTCACTCTGGAACAGAAGAAGTATCAAGGGCTTACCCATATTGGAAAAGAGGGAGAGGATTATTAAGAGGGGCAAACGATACCCACCATTCTTTTATTTAACAATGAATAAAACAAGTTTTATCCTTATCTCTCTTATCTGAATATTATTTAAGTCTGGTGAGGTTGCTTGGAAAGAAGGTTCCTTCATTGCAATATATATATATATATATATATATATATATATATATATATATATATATATATATATATATATATATATATATATATATGTATGTATATATATATATATATATATATATATATATATATATATATATATATATATATATATATATATATATATATATATATATACACACAACCATTTGTTAGAATTTTCAAGCTGGGGTCTTGCTAGATCAATGGGGTATATTAGGATGATATGCAGCTTACCTTAATTACCACAAAAATCTGGACTCTGACCTTGAGGTCAACTAAAATTATAAACATCAAAATACAGCTGAAGGCCTACTTCAAGAGGGGAGTGATCAGGTAAACTTTGCGGTTTAACTTAATTAATTACATTTACAAAGGAAAACACATCAGAAGAATGCTAGTGTTATTCTGGTGTAATAAGATGAAGAGCAAATGACTGGGAATCTGCTGGAGGAAATACAATGGGATGTCCGCTTCAAAGGGCGTTGAAAACAATGGAGTGGGGACCACTGCACACACAAGATGATACACAGATCCTGAATAGATGACATAGGCAAAGTTATTAATAACTGTTATAAAAAGATGATGATTAAATATGCCAAAACTATATTCCTTAGCCTATGAAAATGGCTAGGTTCATTCTTTTAGCCCAAAAGACTGCAAGGCAGCCATAGGATCATCTGCCAACATCTACAGTAATGGCACTGTGCCCAGTTGGCACTCATATGGTATTACCTAATGGCTTTGGCATAGATTATTTTAAAAATGTATCATGCTCTGAAAGGCAACAACAGGAAGTCAAAGGACTTACAAACTTGAAATATCAGTCAATTGCACCTGCACTGGCAGAATGGGAAACAAGGTAAAACATGAGTCTTTGTGAGGCATAAAACAACACATTTTTTCTATCATTATTTTGTTCATTACTCGTATTATTTTACGAGTAATGAACAAAATAATGAAAGGGAAAATGTTAAAGGGAAAGAATAAATTACAAAGTTATAATGAAAATACATAGGTGAAGAAACCTAACACCCTCTTCTGGATAGAGGTTCCAAGGTCCTCGTAGGATAAAGGGGGCTGGCACTGTGCCAGATTGGCACTAGTGCCTATGGAGCTCAGCGGCTCTCTTCACCGGTGTAACACTAACGAATACTGACTTGAGGTTATAAGGAATATATACAAGGCACTGTGCATGGGCATCAGTGCCGAGGTAACAACTCTGCTCGGTTTGTGTTCACATTTTAAGCACGTTATCTCCCGGCTGTAGCACTGGAAGTTTAGGCCCTTGAAATGGGTAGCCTTCCAGTTTGTTCTCCTGGGATGCGCTAGGTTAGGTGAGGACATAGAGTCCTGTCCTGGGAGAAGGGCAGAGCCTTCTAGAATGAGAAGTTCCTGCACATCCATGGTGGATGGAGACTGGCACCACTCAGGGCACTCAAGTGCCAATGGCAGTGAATGTTTGGCAGGAGTACCTGACGAAGTGGGGGAGAGTACAGGGCCCCTACAGGGCCTATAGGAAGGCTGTGAACGGGGTTCCTGCCTCAGAAGGGGGTCATGTGCCACAAGAAGTTGTGTGGTAACACTTAAACAAATGCTTGGGAGTGCCATTGTGATATGAGGTCCACTCTTAATAGGAATAAAGTCAGGTCCATCAATTTTAGGCCCATAAGGGACCTTGTCTTCCCAAATCAGGTGGGAATCTCTAGAAAGTGCCACAACAATGGTGGGTATTGGGGAGAGTGTGGCACTGGGTGGCACTGTTGTGTCACTGATTGTAAGAGGAAAGGGTTCCTCTTCGTTTAGGTGTGGCACTGGAAAATGAGGCTAAGATGGAACCGCAGGTTGCAAGTCTGTGGAGACATCAAGGCAGGAAGTAGGCAAGCCAGGCCAAGGTGGGTCCTCGGTTTGCGAGGCTGGGGAGCCGCCAAGGCTGGAAATAGAAGAAGAAAGGGGAACTGACAGGGTCCATAGTGTAGCTGCTGTCAGGGGCCTGGGTCATATCCACAAGTTCTAAGATGGATGCAGTGCCATCTGGCACTGGTGGAGTGCTGTCTGCGCTTGAGGCTAGGAGTGAGGAGGTTAATGATTTCTCCCCAAAATCACCTTTGGGAATGAGTTCTGGGTTTTCTGGTTGCTCTGCCATTTCTGAGGTAAGGAAGGAAGACGCTGAAAGTGCAAGAGGGTTGTATGTTGCAAGAGGGCCCTCTGGCTCAGGCATTGAAGCAGGCTCAGGCAAAGGGATTGAAGGAGTGCCATCACCAACACCTGGGTCAACAGTGCCAGATGTCAACTCATGTGTATGGGTCAAGTGGCCAGAATCTAAATCTGGGAAGGGCTCAGTGACTGAATGGGACAGAGCACTACACAGGCCAGGTGGAAGCACTGACTTGAAGTAAGGCACTAGCTCATCTGCTGGAGGGGCTTCAGTCCATGGGAGGTAGTCTGTCAGTAGGTCACAGCCTAGTATGAGGTGGTGCCATCTGGGAAGTCCTTCTACCATGCCTAGGCAGCACTGCCTTGTTGTCATGTGGCCGCCAATGTTTCTGTGACTCGTTCTCACCCTCAGGAGGACAGTGAGAATTGTTCAGTGATGCCATCCACCCACTCAAAAGTCATTACTTTGTTCTTGTTGATTTGAGCATCCTCGGGTAGCACATGCTGTGCAATAATAGAGCCCTTGGCCTCTATATGAGCCTGGAGGTATAAATCCCACTCGGCCCAGGTTGAATTATCATCAGGGAGAGCAATGTGGTAAACTCTCTCTTTTAGTTGGTACTGCAGTGAGTCCTGTAAACACTCGGGTTCGGTTTTTCTCGGAGATGCTGACCTAGTGAGACACTGGGTGGAATTCTTTGAACTCCAGCGCATGTTGCACAAAGCTCAGAACTTTCACTCCCACCTTTTAAAAGGAGACCAGCCCTTGGGCTGCGTCTTTGGAGCAAGTGTAGGCTCTGGCTGAGGCTCAACAGCAGGACTGGGCTGAACAAAAATGCTGGAGGGGGAATTAGAACGTTTGGACCCCCTTTCAGACTTAAGAAGGAGCTGAGTCAGGAGGCTCTGTCCTAGGAGGAGATCATAATCTCCAGGAAGGAAATCAGCAACACTGAAAGTACTGATCCTAATTTGTCGATGTGTGATAACCTTCAATCAAACAGTTGGGAGTCGGGTCCTACACCCGTCTACACTTTCATAGGTTATCGTTTTCTTAGGGTTGATGAATACCTGGCCAGGTATCCAATCTTTAAGTATGAGGGAGACTTTGCTGTGGGGATCTTCGAGAGAAGAGACCTGACGATGGTAAGGACTGTAGCTGGGAGGAGCCACAAAGACAGGTTTCTTGACTGGTGGCCCAAGCGGAAGGGCTTCCCTTTAGAGGGGTGCCAAGGGCATCTTTTAAGCCATCCATGTATCTCATATTTTACTGCAGCATGCAGCTGACCTAGGGGTGTGCCTGCTCGCTGCTCTATCTCCTCATAGAAAGCAACACCCTCTTCATAAGTGGCCATTTTTTTTTCTAAAGTGTCAGAGGTGGAATACTTTGGCTACTCTGGATGAGTTTGGGAGGCTGGGTTAGTAGTGTCAATGTGGCATTGACTGTGAAGGCATTGCCTTTAGGTTGCACAATATAGTCACTGTTGACTAAGGGATGAGTTGCCATGCTAGGAATGGCACAGAATGGAAATGGCACTCTGCCTTGACAGGGTGTAGTTGTGGAGATGGGAGTGCCTCTTTGTGGTAAAGTTAAACTGGCACTCAGAGTGAAGCTATTCTTGAGGGCTATTTGGTGGGTCCACCAGGCAGAAATGGGTGGCACTGGGCTAGATGTTAAGGGCAGTGATTCAGGCAAGAGCCTACGAATACTTGGAATGGGTGGCACTCCAGGGGCCAAAAGGGGGATACCTGAAATGCACATGATGTGAAGGATACATGGTGGCACTCATGGTGCAGGCTTGTTCCTTGGGAATCGAGCTTAGTAGGTTTTAGGCTTTTGTTCTAGAGAACAGGTTTGCGGCATGCACACGGATGAAACCTGCTAGAGTGCAAGCTTGTGGCGCTGAGTAGTTGTCGAAACTTTGACAAGAGAGATTGTACTTTTCCGCATGTTGTGGCATAGTTTTATGTATTCTTTCTAAAATCGTGTAGGCTATACAACAACTCTTACGATTTGAAATGCTCTACTTATTCTGAATGAGCAGGAATAAATTGGTGCCGTGAACTGGATAGCAGTGATTGGTTGTTATAGCAGTGATCTGTATAACTAGAGTTTATGAAATTTTAAGGATTGTTGTGATACTTGGAGATAAAGATAAAGACGTGACTGGCTGATAGTGGCGGCCATTTTAGAACTAGTCACGTGTTAGCCTAGCCTGAAATGTATAAGATACTTAAGTGAAATTTAATTTGAAATAAAACCCTATGTTATACATTGTATATATGTATGTGTATAGTCAAGGGCACATATATATAATATAACTGGTAATGATCTACCATTGATTGATTTGAAGAGGTGTGGACAACTTTTAAATATTATATTTGCTAATGCAATATATATATTTTTTGGAGCTGGTAGTTTGTACATTCTTTTAGTATTAAGAACTTATATATTTGTTGTTGGTAAATTATAAGCTAGGCGTCTGACCTGGAAGAATTAAAGAGGAGACGGGGGGTTTAAGTCTGTGATAACTAACTGGTCAAAAAGTTTGAAACCACTATTGATGCAGGTGATGTCAATAGTATTTCTTCATTGAGAGACTCCGTGAAGGAATATTTGCAGAAAATCCAGGAATTGGATAATGAAATATTAGATCTAACGGATCCTGGAGGACAACCTGACCAAATTATGAATCAAGCTGAATATAGCCTACAAGTAGGCACTGAAATTCATAGACTAAACTTCCCCATCATGAGTCTTCTAGCTGTAAGAGGTGAACCCAGTGCACTGATATTGCCTGTTAAATCTAGTGTCAAGTTACCTAAATTAGACCTCAAACATTTCGATGGCGATGTATTGGAATGGAATTCATTTTGGGAACTTTATGAAGTATCAGTGCACCAAAGTACTGATTTTGAGAAAATACAGAAGATTTTTATTTGAAGGGCCTACTGGAAGGTGAGGCTTTGGAACTGATATCTGGTTTTAAATTAGAAGGCGGTAAATATTTACAAGCAGTGAACTTGTTAAAAGAGACCTATGGCAGAAAAGACGAAATCAAGTTGTGTTTAGTTAGAAAACTCTTCCAAACTGAGACTCCCAAGGCAGATGCAGAATCACTACAAGGTTTTAGAGTGCAATTCGAATGCTGCATAAGATCATTGGAGAGTGAACAGCTGGAATTGAGTGAATTGTATACCATCTTGCTCTACACCAAATTACCTAGTAGTGAAAGTGAAATAATAAAACGAAGGTGTGGAGCAGATTGGCTTAAATTTGACACCTTTAAAAAATATCTTGAAGAAGAAATACACAATCTGAGGGCTTTTCCACAGACTGAACCAGTAAAAGCTAATACATTAACAACAGTATCTGCTTTCGCAGTAGAACAAGGGTAATCTGTGAGACCAAAAAAAAAAAAAAAAAAAAAAAAAAAAAAAAAAAAAAAAAAAAAAAAAACATTGGTAAGGCCTAAAGGAAATGCAAACAAAGCCAAGGTAAACCAGGTAAGAGGATGTTCACTTTGCAGAGGCAATCACATATGGACGCATTGTAAATCCTATGTAACACATACACACACACACACACACACATATATATATATATATACACATACATACATACATATATATATATATATATATATATATATATATATATATATATATATATATATATATATATATATATATATATGATTTTTGAACTTTGGGTAATCGTTTCAGTTATAAAAAATTTAATGTTTGAGTCAAGTGACCAGCACAGAATAATTTACATTTGGTACCACATTAATAGCGATACATAATTAACATGTGACGAATTTCTCATTAGCCTTTCTGTAGATTTTTTATTTTCAGAATAACTAAATATTTTTTAAACGTATAGTATTATGCAATAGGATACAGTAATGTTGAAAACACAGTCATTTAAAAAAACACCTGACTCATCCTGGAAGGAAGGCGGTACAAGTCACAAAAGCTAACGACAGAAAATATACAAAAAGGTTTTTATTTTCCAAGACTTAAAGCCCCTCAGCTAATGACACGGAACAAAGAAAATGTGTTACTTAACTGCTGACTGAGATTTTAGAGGGAAAAATTCCTGCTGAATAATTTTTGTGGGAGGTGGTGGGCAGTTGGTTGTTGGTAGATATACTAAATCTTTTGTTCTCGAGACTGTTTTTTCTCATTATTTCTAGTTTTTAGATTACAAATAAAATATGCTATTATATATTTTTGTTCTTTGGACTCATCGAATCATGACAGGCTCGACTGACTAAGCAAGTTTCTTAGATCATTTGCTTAGAAAGCAATAAAAGAAATTAGAAGACTGACAGAATTAGAATTACGCATAAAAAGGTCGAACAAGAAAGAAAATTCGAGATTTAAGTGGACAGTTGAAACAAATGTCACATAGCTGTAAATAAAACCATTTCTAAATCCAAAAATCTGTGAATAGAGAATAAAAAAAAAAAGACATAAAAAGTAAATAAAAACCAGCGAACCGTTTGGAAAAGCCAGGGAAGGTCCATTTTAGAGAAAATTCTGTTCTTACTAGTTAGTAATCGTTACCATACGTTTCTATAATGTCAGGCTTTAGTGTTTAAGTAGGCACTTGGGATTGACCTAATCTATCAAATTGACAGAAGGATACACATCTAAATAAAACCACTTTCAGGCATGACAACTGTTCACTCAATTTGCAAAGCAAGATTCGTATGGAACAAAAGCTGTCACAAGCCCACAGGCTCTCTCAGCCTATGAACTTAGTGACTGAGTGTTGATCGCCAGCGTTGAAGACACTGAAATGGTGAGCTTCACTATTTGGATTTTTCCAATGAACGCAAATAACCATAAATACTATTGATAGTTGTTACAGTCATAGGCTTGAGTCTGTCAGAAGACACTGATAGGTACTGCTAGTACTGACAAAAGTTAGCATGAGGCAACCAAAGTACTTCTGCTGATATTAGGAAAAATGGCCTGGTTTTTTGGCTTGAGTCAACCCGTCAACATGAATAGTGAGGGATAGGTTCATTGGCTTAAGACAAATAGTGGACTGAAGTAGCTACTATCAATATTGGCAATGGCAATGTTTAATATCTCTAGGTTGCTAGTTCAGATAAATAATCGCTGTTACTATCACTGGTGGCTACAGTGATTGGGTTATTTTGCAGTGGTTATGGATAGCTACTGTCGCAGTCAACAATAGCTAGGCTAATAAGCTGATGTGAATAGCTACTGCTAGGACTTGCAAAGGCTACTTTCGTTGGTCTGAGGCTAGTAATGGACAGAAGGTTACTACTGGTATTCACAGTAACTTGACTCAATGGGAAGTGCTTACACGCAGAAATAAGTACTTACTGATCGTACAGAGTCTGGGTAAATTCAATATTCTGGTTATACAAGCTGGTGGCCATACAACCAATGTTCTCAGGTTTTCCAAGTAGGGCAGCAGCTTAATAATAATAATAATAATAATAATAATAATAATAATAATAATAATAATAATAATAATAATAATTTGTCTGTAACAGTGTCTGCAGCATGGCTATATATATCTATTCTTACACTAAATACATCTTACTAATGTTGTTCTACTAGCTGTTACTGATAATGTTTAAAGATCAGCTTAGTGTCATTTTGTGGCTGTATGTAATAAAGCTTTTTTATTGTTACTTACGACCAACAGTGCTATTCCTTTCTTCGGGTTCCCTCTCATTTTCTTTTTCACGCACGGGAAGTCTGTACTGAGGCAGGTTGCCATGCAAAATCAGGGACTTCCAAACGTGAGCATGATAGCTCAAGTTAGTATCGGAATTGGTAATTTGTGCTTGCTTGGACATCTTAGCTATTATAATCATCACTATAGCTTGGTTCATTGGTTAGACTACCATTTAGCATTAATAGCCACTGCTTGTGTGGACTGTGGCTACACTCATTTGATTTGGTTTACTACTAGACATAAATACATACTGATACACTCAAGCATAGCTAGTTTCAGTATATAAGTCCAGTTGTAACTATTAATACTAAATTCTTATATAGACAATGGCTGGGGAAATTAATTATTGCCAAAAAGTGGGCATCATTCACATTTGCTAATATCAGTTCAATTTAGCAGCAGCTATGAATAGCCATTACTCATAGCTGCAGCCAATATTATGGACGGCTCTGTCAACATTAACAGGCTTTAGTTTACCAATGGATTTCAATGGCTACTAATGGTAGAAATGAAGGATAATGTTCTTGGTGCAAGTATACTAGTTGGTATACTTAGCCACTACCTGCATTAACAACGCATTGGTTCATGAGTCCGAGTTTAGCAGCAGAAACAATGACAGTGTTAATGATGACTGTTCTTGCGCCATCAGTCCAGAGTCATCGCTTTGAGGCTACCAGTGAACATGAGTAGTGACTGCTGTTATAAGAAATTGTGAGGTTCATGTGCTTTAGGCTTTTCGTGAACATTCATAGCTACTACTGCTCGTATCAACAATAGATACATAGGAGATGGCTAATTCTTTAATAACTGGAGAATTTCAAACAAAAGGATGCTTGTCGAATAGATTGCAGCCGTCTCCTTTCTTTGGGATGGGTTGTATCAGTGTGTATGTGTGTGTGTTTCCGGAAGTGTAGGTGTAAAATTACTGCCTGAGTGAAGAACTCAGGAAAATTCTACAACCTTTCCACCTTTAAAAACTGAAGAATATACAGGACTCTAAAGGCAGTCCTAAAAAGAGAGGAGAGAATTGGACTTGGAAACTTTGCTGAGAATTTCATTAGCAAAGGAGCAGAATTCTGTTTCCAGCTGAGTACATCAGACAGAGGTAAAGTCATTCCTAGCAGATTTAAAAGAAGCAGGGACAGTGGCAGCAGGAGAGGAGGCTGGAAGTAACTCATATGCCAAACTTCAACCACCTGGCTAAGGAGCAGGACCGGTTAGACCAATGATTAGATGAGCATTAATTTATAGAAAAAGACGGGAGATATGCCTAAGTAATCAGTGTTTTAGTTTTGAAAACTACAGTAACCTTCAGAAAAATAATTGAAATAGGCAATTCATCAGCCTGTCCACATTTTCAAAGTGCCATAGGCGTTGCTATAAAGAAGTACAAGGGACAGTGGAAGGCAAAATAATGGGATTGACACAGATGAACTCAAAGGGAAAGGTATATTGAAGAAAGCTCTACTCCTCCAAACAGGTGTCTTGGGACAGGGACAGATGTTCACCATTTCCCCACACAGCGTCAGAGTGAATGCTGGAGAGGACGTCTTTCTCAAGTGTGTCATCCAGAACCAACAGGGGAAAGCACAGTGGACAAAAGACGGCTTTGCATTAGGTGAGAGAGATAAATATTTATATCATAAGTATTTCGCTTCATTTTAGATACATTCAAATGTGTGAGCTTCTGTGCATTCTGGTTTGTTCTTTTATATGTTAAATAACATTTAGAACATTATATATTTGCATTTTTGTATATAGTCAGGTTTACTATCACTTCTGTTCATAATTTTTAGGGTTTTATAAATGTAAGGGATTAAAAAAACACGACAGTCTAAAATTTCAAACCACTTGCTAAAGGATACCATACTTCAACGAATTCATACTTTATACTGTCTTCTTATATAATGTTTGCAATTTTGTATAAAATCCTTAAATGCAAGTTTTTTGGTATAAACCATCTGTGACCAAAGTTTCGGGTTTTTTATGCAAATAAAAATAAAACATATTTCATTTTAAAATTAACTACCATCATTACATTTTCTTTCATTATTCACTTCAACTTGGGTGAAGCATTCTTTCAAGAATTATAATCTTCTATAGTTCCGTTGAGTAACTTCAGTTTATCTTTTACTGATTCAAAGTTTCCAGTTTTTCAGGTTGTGAGAGAAAATCATTGAACAGGAAGAAAATTGTTCACAATCTACTTTTCCGACTGCATCATTTTCATGTTTCTTGTCCGGGGGAAAATAGAGTGATCTTGAGCTGAAATCATTGCTATTAATCAGGGGGTTTTGCTGCTACGTAATGCAAGATATTCCCTCAATAAGGAGATGGATTATATTAAGAAAAACATTCACCGTTGACAGACGAAACAAGTTCGATTGAGTTTGAGGAAATGCAGTTTTCAATAAAAGGAAATATCAGCTGGCTATTTTATTAGTAGAATTCATTCAAAACTAAAGAGATGCTGAAAGCGAAGGGCATTACTATTCTGTGAACTTATAATGGGTGAAATGCACCTTGGGAAGTAGAACCAGTAAAAGCCTGTGATGAACAAATTTCAAAATGCTTTTTTTAGTCAGCCTAATGCCTGTGCCATGAACGTATCACAGAATACAAGTGATACTGACAATACAAAGGGCAATTAGGAGTTGTGAGCTCAAGCTGGCTCAAAAATAACCTTTTACACCTAATGGATCAGTTTACCAAACACTTGCAAGCCTAAGCTGGAACAGTGCCTTCAGCATCTGAAGTATTATTTACCACTATCTCTTCTCTACCGGTAAAACAATTCCTATCATCTTCTGCAGAAGATGATAGGTAACCTGAAAATGTCAAAACTGTGATAGATCTTAGCAATTATTACAGGAGCTCTACTTAGATCATCATTTTATTCTATATATTAACGCAGAATCGTGAAGGTAAAGACAGAGCTGACGACAGGGATAGGATTGAATTCAGTGTGGGACAAAAATAACTTGATCGTCGATACCGCATCAAGGAAGCTCTTTTCCATGAAAAAGCCAAACCAGGTCTGACACCAAAATTGTCTGAGGCAAATAAGTTCCACAAAGAGCCAGTTGTTCTGGCCATCACATCAGTACGACAACAAACCAGAAATTATAACTGCAAAAGTCATCAAGAAACTGGAGAAACAGCGAAGCATCATCTTAGCGTTGCTCTGTGGCCCAGAGTAGGCTACTTGTTCTACTGCAGAACAGTTTAGATTTTGGAAGTTTAACAATCAGAAGGATGAAGAACTTGCTTCAGTGGCTTGGTGGCAAGTTAAATCAAATCAACGTTGAATCACTGTGCAGAGAAAAGGCAGATGCACTGCCTTTGTTCCTACTTTCAACGACGACGGCGTTTTACAACAGACTGATTTGATATTATGAAAAATGTATCAGCAGCGTTTGGAAACTGTGTGGATGAAACGAAGAATGATAAGAAATCTGGAACATGACGCAAAGGATGTTTGGCTATACACCAAAGAGATCCAGCCGAAGTATATATCAAAAGCTTGCTTATAAAAGGTAAATATGTTACCAGTCAACTGACATATAACAATAGCCGTTACATTCTCACCAGTATGGCTATTAAGGAAAGGTTTTAACCTGAATATTTATAAGGTCATGTACGCCTAGAAACTCAAAAATGACACTGTCAGTGCATGCAGAGTCAATTTTCTCGGCGATGTTCCTTCAGAAGAACTGATCTCTGCTGCGCTGCTTCGTCTGTGAAGTGATGACAAGGCAAATTTCACTGGCAGTATTGGTGTTAATGGTGATGAAAGTTAAGAGCACCAGAATAATAGATATGAGTAAAATTTCATTAAAATGATGAACATTTCATCTTCTCTCATCCATAATACTTAGAAAGATCAAAATACATTCATTGCATGTTGTTTTTATCTTTTCCAAAAGATGAAACATTTATGCTTTACTGAACGTTTTATGATTTCTGTCAGAGCCTTCCACAGAATCCTGGCGACGGAAATAATGAATCGGTCTCAATTAGAGACTCGATTATTAGATTGAATAAAGTTCCTTTAAAAAATAAACATCTTTGTGACACAGGGCTCATGGAAACACGAGAAATATGTATCTTATAATCAATGACACCGAACAGACAGATAAACGGACACAAGGCGTTCTGGAAGCTTTATCAAACAAGGATTGGAATCATCACGTTTAAACTTGCCAGCGCCATTTGGAAAAATAGCAGAGCAAAACTAAAATTATCGCCATTGAACCCGACTGCAGAATTACTTCACTGTTCTATCTCTTCATCATGATATCCCGATCTAGATTAGGCAATTAGCGTCTGCAGTAATTACTTATTCATTTAGGAGAGAGAGAGAGAGAGAGAGAGAGAGAGAGAGAGAGAGAGAGAGAGAGAGAGAGAGAGAGAGAGAATGAGCAAGAAACCCGCGTAAGCTCATCTCCAAAGGCATAATTATTCCATCAATCTGACGTCATTACCCTGTCAACATATTAACTGCAGCATGATAATGGCTTTTGACTGATTGACACAGGAGTTGCATTAGCGTCTCTCACTTTCCTGCGGCGACTGTGTTGTTAAGGAGATTCTTCTGAAAAGGGGCAAACGACTTTAAATGGCTGAGAGCCCTGGGGAAAAATACGATTTTGTGACGTATACAGGAGCTCATTTCAGAAGGCTGATATTCCACCGGAAATGCCGGTTTTGACAGTGATTGCAAGTGGGTCTGCTCCGTTCATGATATTCCCTTTATTCTCTTCTTTTTTATGGCTGTTGTTCTTTCATCAGGTGATCGGAATCGTTTCATGGACGACAGTCGACTTCAGAAATAGAGTAATCAATGAACTCATCTCCGAAGTAATGGAATATAACACTTGTGTGGGTAACCGCAGTCGAACATGATATGTTTTACTCACTTTTCTTTTCTCTTAAATTTGTTTTAGGTCCAGTTCCTGTCAGCCGCAGATCTTTCCTACCTATTTCATTTTAGTTCGACCATCCATCGATAGGAAAGACCATTCTCTCCTGAATTCCTCGTTTCTCTCTCACGGCTTTGGAGCGACGCCCCTCGGCCCCCAACAGCACCGTTTCTTTTCACCCATCTTGCTGCCCCCCAACCCCAAACCCCCTCTCTCACTGTCCTTATTAGAGGCGCCGAATGGCTGAGAGTGACCCAGAGCCTCGCTTTCGAGTCAGTTTTCTTCAATGAAATCAATACTACTGTTTAGTTCGGTCTTCGTGTCAGTGTCTCTCAGTCATTCCAAGCCACATCACCAGAGAAACATCGCTGTAACACCTTCGCTTGCCTAACTAAGGTCCATTTCCGAAGGCTTTGCGCGCGACGTGCCGGGTTACCCTCGTCACTCGTACTCTGGGAATCCGAGCGAGGGGGAACACCATCTGGTCATCAAGGGGGCCACCTTAGACGACGACGGGGAGTACCAGTGCCAAGTGGGTCCTACTACTAACACCAGTGCCTTGGCGGCCTCTGCTCGTGTCACTGTTCTCGGTGAGATTTGTTGCTGTTGTGATCAATATTCCCATCAAAAAGGAGATAAAATTAGATAGCCATAATCTTTGTTAATCCTGTTTCTTATCATTCTCGAGGTTAAAAGAAATTCTTAATCAGCTATAACAATGAATAGCCGTAATACAATCAATTTCATCCAAAGGAAGTAGATTTATTAAGTACATAAAATAAAATAATTACAAACTTAAAAGAGAGAGAAGGCAGAAAATTTCAAACCATATTTATGGAAAGATGCAATGTCTCGACTTACGTAGGTATTCCAAGTGTAATCAATTCCACTCTGATAATCTCGGAGTTTGCTTTGGACTAAACGTCTCCTGTCTTTCACTGTAAAGAATTTCAAAGCCCCTTTCAAGCAAGCCCTGTCCAAGAGTTAATTGTAGCTGAGCCTGTTTTTATTTCGACATGAAAAAAGTCTATTTAAAATGGAAACTGACTTTCTCATTAAATATGTTTTGAATGTTTTCGTTTTTTCTTGTTAACTGTTCTTTGTCATTTTATTCCCGTGTGTCTATACAGGTTTTCATGTTGAAATAACAGCTCGTTACCTTAACTCACGGCCCTGTATAAAATATTACTGCTTTTAACTGTAGAAGCCTGAGAAGGACTTTAGAAGGAGGAGGTGCTTAGCTGTAATACGAATGATATTGGTCCTGGTTGTGGCACTGAGACTAGTAGTGGTAGTAGTAGTAGTAGTAGTAGTAGTAGTAAGAGAAACCAATGGACACATTCCAAATAACACAAATAACAGGATGACAATCAGTTCTTATATTCATAATAACTGAATGAAGCTCCCGTGGGGCATATGACGTCAACGCCAAAGGTTCCTTTATTAGAAGAATAACCCTCCTATGGACCGTAGTCTTACCCTTGTTTTTATGGGAGTTGTTGGTGCTGACGCTTTGTATTTTCAAAACCATTTCTTTTCCTGTCTCTGTACCCAACAATATCTGAAAGATATAGAATAAGGGGTGATTTATTCGGCGTTAAAGTCAATGATATGCCCAATCATATATACACAGAAGTAAATAGGAAAAGAATGACCTCTTTCCAGTGGCTCCAACAAGCCTGAGCATCATCAGAAGCGCCGACAGCAGCGTCGTGCAGGGCACAGCGGGCCACAGCCTCTACCTCCAGTGCCTCGTCAGCGACGGCAGACCAGCCCCGACCATTGCTTGGTACCGCAATGGCGTCAAGCTGGATGACAGTAAGTGAAGACGAGGCGAGGGAGAGCTTTTCTGAGACCTTACGTTCCCTCTTTCTCTGCTAACATGCTCGCGCGCATGCACACACACACACACACGCGTGCGCGTATACATATAAAAGTAAGTATATATATATATATATATATATATATATATATATATATATATATATATATATATATATATATATATATATAGGCACAAGACGTGGTGAAGTTGCAGACATTATTATTTCTTGGAATATAGCAGAGGCAGAGGCAGAGCCGAGCTTTCGGGAACACATGATTTTTCCTATCATCAGGGTCACTTATCTATAGAGTGACATAAAGAATGAAGATGTAGATGACACGTTTTTACTTTTAACTGAAGAATGTCATGCCCAGTTGTTTTTAGATTTTATCAACTCTTTTCATCCCAATATTACTTTTACTGTGGAAAAAGAATGTAATGGCCGCATTTCCTTTTTAGATATTTTGGTCTCTCGTTCTGAAGGAAATTTTGTGAATGGCATTTTTAGAAAGAAAACGTTTACCGGCCTTGGGTTAAAGTTTTTTAGTCATTGGTCCCTTGTTTTCAAGGCTAATTCGTGCAGAACTCTGATTTATCGAGCCTTTTCCCTTTGCTCCAACTGGAATAACTTTCACCTGGAACTTAGGCTTTTAGAGACGTATTTTAATTGCTGTCCCCTGGACGTGCTCAACAAAATCGTTAAAGAACTTTTAGACAACATTTTTAAGCCAAAAAGATAATCATGTATGTTTGTCTACCCTTCACTAATAATACTGTCCTAATCAAGCGAACGTCAGATTTACTTTAAATAACCCTCTTACAATCGGAAGAGTGTTCCGTGTGAAAGACACCCTCCCGGAGTTGATGCGTACCTGCATGGTTTACAAGCTTTATTGCCCTAAATGTAATTTTGGAACCTATGTGGGATGTACCAAGGGCCTACTTAAGGTGCGCATCGACTCTCAGAGGTGTAAAAAATAGTGCTATTAGACTTCATGCTATATCTTGCATCCAATACAGTGACTTTCAAATACTTGGACAAACAAAAAACAGCCATTCGCTTCCCTTTTTAGAGTCCCTCCATATTAATTAAACAACAATCACCAACAGTCAATAGCCAAACCACCTCTGTTCCATTGTTCATTGCATAGTTTGCTTTTTTATTTTTGTTTTTTCTCCACACCATTTCACCCTCTTCCATTCGCAGTCTTCTAACTCGCCCAGTTGTCATTTAAGTACGACATGAACAGTAGGTTCTCCAGTATTTTACACTACATTATTATTGTTATTTTGAAAATGTTCATGTTTTTTCTCTCTCTCAGTATCTAACTGCTCTGTGATTTTATTTGTCGATTTTGTTTAGTACGTAATCTCTTATTACTTAGTCATTGCTCTTTTGCAGTTAACTTAGGTTTTTATGTTCCTTTTTTACTTTATATCATTATGTATTTTAAAGTTTTGTCAATTATAACTGTTTTGATACTTTTAGATTTAGTCAATCAGCATAGTTTTCTTACTGTTTCTCTATTTTTTTATGTCATTCTATAGATAAGTGATCCTGGTGATGGGAAAAGTCATGTATTCCCAAAAGCTCGGCTGTGCCTCTGTTGTATTCTAAGAAATAATAATGTCTGCAATTTTACCACGTCCTCTGGCTATCCTGTTCCTCATATATATATATATATATATATATATATATATATATATATATATATATATATATATATATATATATATATATTATATATATATATTAACATTACATACAGTAAGAATGAACTTTCTTCTCATTTTCAAGAGGGAGTTCTCCAATCTGGTAAGAATAGAATCTAAAATTCTGAGGTCTTGTTCATTCCCAGATATCACAAGAATGTCAAATGTTGTTTATTTGCAGCAACTTTACATGTCCTTACGGTATAGTCTCGTACTGGAGAAGCCGAAAGGTTTTACCGATGGCTTGGCCGTCCTTGAACTTAAAGAATGACAGCCCTGCATAGACCAGTTCTGAAGTAAAGGGAGTTCACACTTGACCGTACATATTCCAAGTATTATTAAGAACACTTAAATGGTAAGCAATCGATAAACACAGGTAAACATGTGATTGTGCATTGATTACTTCTACACATACAGAGAGAGAGAGAGAGAGAGAGAGAGAGAGAGAGAGAGAGAGAGAGAGAGAGAGAGAGAGAGAGAGAGAGAGAGAGAGCTTTTCAGCATCGAACATCCTTGCACGTGTAAATGAATCTGAAACACACTGATGGTTTTTTTTCGAAGAATCTAATAATCTCAGCCTTGGAATTCCGAGTTTTATTTCTGACCTTTAATGTCCCCTTTGAAAATGTGAAGAGATGCCTTGCTATTTATGCCTTGCTATTTCCCTCCTTCCATACTAACTTTTTATTCCTCAAAAGTTCCTAACGAAAGAGGCCTTCAATTCCTCTCTGTTGGTAGACGATAACGTTGACCCTGTCTGCCATATTGTGTTGAATATCGGCATTTATTTTTGATGGAAACGGCATCTTCCTCTTTAATGTTTTGTTTTTTGTAGAGTGACTGTTTCATTCGTAAACATGTTCCGCTTTATTTGCCGTTCATAAATTCTGCATAAGACTTTAAAATTCTCCTTTGTGATAGGGTGGAATTTTATTCACACTTAATGCTAGATAAGTAATGGTATTGTTATTTATACTGTACATGCATTCATACACACACACACACACACACATATATATATACACACATATATATACAGTATATATGACTGTAAAATATTTTCTGTTAAAACAGAATTCCATCAAATATCAGGAGCCCATAAAAAAACCCAAAATGTAGAAAGTAAATACTATATTTCAGAGACCAACTGTCTCTCTCTTCAGGCAAGTAATGAAAGAGAAAGCATTACAAAAAAGTGGTATTTATACCAGAACCTCCATAGGTCAGCTGTTACATCACTCCGGTTAACAATTCCTCTTTAATCATTGGTTGGAGGAAGATTTTATCTATAATATCTGAATCCCAGGCTCCTTTTGAAAGGTTCATCGTATTTCTTTGTTTAATCAAAGCTGATTCCACCATCTGGCTTTTGAACCGATGATTGCTGCTATAAATTATATGTGACAAATTCCAGTTTATTCTGTGATTATGGCTATTTATGTGGTTAAAAATAGCTGAGCTATGCTGTCACAGTCGAGGCAAGGGATTTCGTAAACTCCTGTGTCTTTGGGGACCGTTTTTTGTTAGACATTAATCAGGGATTTGGCTAAGGTATTTGGTAGGTAAAAGCAAAAGGGTTAGAGTTTCCAAGTGTCTGTGTCAACGTCCTTTAGAGATGACAGCTGCTTATGGATTAGTTCAATATCCTTTTCCGGGAAATCCGGGGAGCAAATCTGTAATGCTCTTAGGAATAAATTGCTGGCTTCGCCAATCTTGATGAAATGTCATGATAGTTAAAAAAAGTGAATGTATGAAAGTGAAAATGTTGGTTTTCTGTATAAGGTAAATTTGTATTCTGTCGTGTCTCTAATTATTAAAACGTCAAGAAAAGGAATTTTGTTGTCTGTTTCCCATTCAGCTTTAAATTTGATGCTAGGCACTAATGCATTTAATTCTGAAAGAAATTAATTGAAATTGCCTCACCTATTATCCTAAGATGTTAGGATACCATCTACATATCTCAACCACAGCATGTCTTTAGGTTTTATTGTATTTATTATAATAGTTTTAAAATATTCCATGTATAGATTGGCTAACACAGGACTTAAATGGCTGCCCATGCTGCACCCGAATTTTTGTTTATAGAATGACGCCTCGAATGAAAAGATAATAAAGATAATCTTCCATTCAGACCTATCATCTCATGTGCCGGGGCTTTCAATTATAAAATTATTATTTTATCTAGGGCTAGTGGGAAGTGACCTGAACAGGGGGCTAATTTTTCTCTCAGAAACTGTAGAACGTCGTGTACTGTACTTTTGTGAATAGTGAATCTACATCTAAGGTTAAAAGTTTTATGTTGTGAAGTGGTATATGTGCTTCTTTGAATTTGTGACATAAATCTTCAAAATGTTTAATGTGACTGAGAGAAAATGTACCTAAGAAAGGGGAAAGGAGGCCAGCTAACCACTTAGAAATTTTATGATTGAAAGCTCCGGCACATGAGATAACAGGTCTGAATGGAAATTATCTTTATTATCTCATGTGCCGGAGCTTTTCAATTATAAAATTCCTAGGTGGTTAGCCGGCCTCCTTTCCCCTTTCTTAAGGCATATTTCCTCTCGGTCACATTAAACATTCCACCCCTTCCTATCCGAGCAAAATTCCAACCACGCCATCAAACCAACACTAACGAGTAAGTCCCTTCGTCCAGGCCTTCACACGGAGAGGGTTGACCGAATGTCCCCCGAGACGAAGAGGTGGAGCGTGAGGAGTCGCCTGTTGGTCGTGCCGGAGGTCCAGGACGAAGGTCAACAGTACACCTGCCGCGCCCTTCATCCCACACTCACGAGGTCCCACAAGGCTCTGGTGGATACGGTCACCCTCTTGGTTTTACGTGAGTATGACCGCCCTTTTTGTCTTCGGTGGCATCAGGGAGTGGCAATGGCCATATGTCTGGATACTTGGAGTGAGTGCGGTGGAATTTTTCCAAGTGAGTTGGATGCAGGTTGAAAGTGTGGGAAGGTAAAAGGGTGAATGCTTCAGAATTATTTTCCGTTACCCAATACGTGCTTTTCCACGCTTTACCTCGTTTTCAGTAAAGGAATATCAAGTTTGTCTTTATAAATAAAGTATTATCAAACTTCTCTTTTTAGGACAATAAAAAAGTTAAATACGAAACTGTTCATGATTTCCTTTCCGTTAAAATGTCTTTCGTTATTTTCTGAAAGTTTCCTCGCCAGGTTTTCTGCTTCTCATTTGCAGAACATCTTCTCTGGGCGAAGGGTTTCGCCTCAGCCTTTAAGTCCTCTAAATATCCTTCTCTAAAAGTGTCCGAGTCTTCTGCCAAAATGTTAGGTACAAATTCCTTCCTTGTCATGCCATAAACTACTTGGAAAACACTTCACTTCTATTTCACCTTCCATTTTCGAATCCATTCTGTATTTGATCGCCGCCCACATCCCGAACGATTCACCCTGGACTCGGTTTCGTTTAAAATTTCTGATTCTATTTCGATGATTCATATTGACTGAGAAAATGGGCAGTGTTTTGATATTCCTGCTCGAAAACAAAGTACTGGTGGGAGCTTCAATGATTCCAGGCCAATCTCCATTTGTCTATGAGTTTGAGTCTGTTGTCTTCGATAATATATGCCTGTTTATTCTTGCACTTTTCGTCTTGTGTTTTCGTCACCTGGAAAGTGACTCTTGACGGGTTCATTTCCTCATTCATAATAATAATAATAATAATAATAATAATAATAATAATAATAATAATTATAATAATAATAATAATAATAAAGAAAAAATACCCTGAGGTTTCTTCGGCGCAGTCAAGTTTTCTGTATAGCGTATAATGCTGTATGAACCGCGACCCATGTAAATTTCAGACAAGGCCTGGTGGTGGCCTGTCCTATAGCGTTGTCAGACGCACGATCGTGGCTTAACCTTAACCTCAAATAAAATAAAACTACTGAGGCGGCTAGAGGGCTGCAATTTGGTATGTTTGATGATTGAAGGGTGGATGATCAACATGCCAATTTGCAGCCCTCTAGCCTCAGTAGTTTTTAAGATCTGACGGCGGACAGGAAAAAGTGTGGACGGACGGACAAACAGCATCTCATCTCAAGTTTTTTTTTTTTTTACAGAAAACTAAAATGACATTACTAATATTATTAACAATAATGATGATCCATAAAAATCCCATCAGCATGAGCCTCTAAAATGACGAGGAAATCCATAATGGTGTACAGGAAGTATAAATATATATTTAAAATATATACAAAACGACAGCTTTCGAGAACCTGCTCCATTTTCCTCTCAGTTTTATAATAATAATAATAATAATAATAATAATAATAATAATAATAATAATAATAATAATAATAATAATATATGAAGGGAGTAGACCCTCTTTTAAACAGGTCTTATTAAAAAGGATGGCTGTATCATGCGAATTTATCTTATATAGTGTCTTTTCTATCTTCCTTATGATTCGCTATATACGATAAATTCGCATAATACAGCCATCCTTTTTAATAATAATAATAATAATAATAATAATAATAATAATAATAATAATAATAATAATAATAATAATAACAGACTGCCTTTATATATCTTTTCCTCTGAGACAAAAAGTAAAGTTCCAAGTGTTCGGATGTGAAAACTTTCCCTCGCCCAAGAACTTTGTTCCACCACCCAGCTGCAAATCCCTCAGCTGGCGAGGAACCGTTCTCACGAAGTCTTCCTCCTCCCCCCCCTTCTCTCAGACCCTCCCAGCGCCCCCGTCATCACGGGATACACACCAGGCCACATTCTGAAGGAGGGCGAACTCCTTTCCTTATCCTGCCAAACCACGGGCGGGAACCCACGCCCGCGACTCTCCTGGTACAGAGATGGGCGTTCACTGAAGCACCCGAATGTCACTCACTCGAAGGCTGGCTCCGAAAACGAAGGGGCGATGTCCGTCATTCGGTGGGCGGTGACGGGGGAGGACGACGGCGCCCTTTACCAATGCCGAGCCGAGAACGACGTCTCGGGCGATCCTGCTCCTGCCGATGACGTCGCGCTCAGCGTTCTCTGTGAGTATAGGCGCGCGCGCACACACACACACACACACACACACACACACACACACACACACACACACACATATATATATATATATATATATATATATATATATATATATATATATATATATATATACATATACAGTATATATATACCGTTGCAATACAGTTAAATCTTATTATTAACACACAAGTATAAAAAGTACAGGTGATTTTTTAAGTCCTGAAATCTACACAATAAAATTCATTTTATTAATTCTATTATTTTAATACCAGTAAGAACCTTCCGCGCTAACTGTCATTCATACTTTCAGAAAAGTAGTTAATCGTATTTTTCCATTTAGAAAGTTTTGGCTGATGATAAATAATTCAGGAAGTTACGAAAGCTCTTAGAAGAAATTAGATTAGGTTTTCTGTACCGTGATCCAATGTCAAAATTCCTGCATCTCGCATATTATGTAAAACAGCCTCCCATTCCTCTTGTGCCCCAAAGACAGACCGTCACGGGTCGAAATAACGGGTCCGTCTGTCGCGACTGCAGGTCGGGAGTTCGTCCTCAAGTGTGTCACTTCAAAGGCCAACCCGGCTGCGTCCATCTACTGGATGGTTCATGGTGGGTGTCTTTCCTTTCGGCACTTATTCTCTCTCTCTCTCTCTCTCTCTCTCTCTCTCTCTCTCTCTCTCTCTCTCTCTCACTGTTTTATTCCTTGTTTTCTACGCAAACTTCTACTGGTAGTGCCGCCCTGACTTTGGCGTGACTGGATGTTTTCATTGTAATTCATGTTCCTGATTCTTAGAAAGTGAAAAACGAGGAGTACATATTCAGAGTCATTCAGTAAATTGCTAGTTACTGTATAAATGTTCTCTTCCCTGGCAAATGAATTGAAATATGTCTCTGTTGACTTCTTATCTCATTCACAATAAGAAAGTACATCTTTCATTGTTTAGTAGATTCTTATCAATTTAATCAGTAACACAAGAAAGACATCACGAAATACCCGTAACTGAAATTATCCCTCTGCGAAAAAGGAAGAAATAGGTTACCTTAGCAGACACAGCTCCTCACCTTAAAAGACACAGCTCCTCACCTTAGCAGACACGGCTCCTCACCTTAGCAGACACAACTCCTCACCTTAGCAGACACATTTCCTCACCTTAACAGACACGGCTCCTCACCTTAGCAGACACAACTCCTCACCTTAACAGACACGGCTCCTCACCTTAGCAGACACAACTCCTCACCTTAGCAGACACAGCTCCTCACCTTAGTGGACACGGCTCCTCACCTTAGCAGACACAACTCCTCACCTTAGCAGACACAGCTCCTCACCTTAACAGACACGGCTCCTCACCTTAGCAGACACAGCTCCTCACCTTAACAGACACAACTCCTCACCTTAGCAGACACAGCTCCTCACCTTAACAGACACAACTCCTCACCTTAACAGACACAGCTCCTCATCAAGAGAGAGAAGCAATATTGGTGATCAAAATTCTGGTTCAGAGCAGCCGAAAAAGGAAGAAATAGGTTACCTTAGCAGACAGAGCTCCTCACCTTAACAGACACAGCTCCTCACCTTAACATACACAGCTCCTCATCAAGAGAGAGAAGCAATATTGGTGATCAAAATTCTGGTTCAGAGCAGCCGAAAAAGGAAGAAATAGGTTACCTTAGCAGACACAGCTCCTCACCTTAGCAGACACAGCTCCTCACCTTAACAGACACAGCTCCTCACCTTAGCAGACACGGCTCCTCACCTTAGCAGACACAGCTCCTCACCTTAACAGACACAACTCCTCACCTTAACAGACACAGCTCCTCATCAAGAGAGAGAAGCAATATTGGTGATCAAGATTCTGGTTCAGAGCAGCCGAAAAAGGAAGAAATAGGTTACCTTAGCAGACAGAGCTCCTCACCTTAACAGACACAGCTCCTCATCAAGAGAGAGAAGCAATATTGGTGATCAAGATTCTGGTTCAGAGCAGCCGAAAAAGGAAGAAATAGGTTACCTTAGCAGACACAGCTCCTCACCTTAGCAGACACAGCTCCTCACCTTAACAGACACAGCTCCTCACCTTAGCAGACACGGCTCCTCACCTTAGCAGACACAGCACCTCACCTTAGCAGACACAGCTACTCACCTTAACAGACACAGCACCTCACCTTAGCAGACACAGCTACTCACCTTAACAGACACAGCACCTCACCTTAACAGACACGGCTCCTCACCTTAACAGACACAGCTCCTCACCTTAACATACACAGCTCCTCATCAAGAGAGAGAAGCAATATTGGTGATCAAGATTCTGGTTCAGAGCAGCCGAAAAAGGAAGAAATAGGTTACCTTACCAGACAGAGCTCCTCACCTTAACAGACACAGCTCCTCACCTTAACATACACAGCTCCTCATCAAGAGAGAGAAGCAATATTGGTAATCAAGATTCTGGTTCAGAGCAGCCGAAAAAGGAAGAAATAGGTTACCTTAGCAGACAGAGCTCCTCACCTTAACAGACACAGCTCCTCATCAAGAGAGAGAAGCAATATTGGTGATCAAGATTCTGGTTCAGAGCAGCCGAAAAAGGAAGAAATAGGTTACCTTAGCAGACAGAGCTCCTCACCTTAACAGACACAGCTCCTCATCAAGAGAGAGAAGCAATATTGGTGATCAAGATTCTGGTTCAGAGCAGCCGAAAAAGGAAGAAATAGGTTACCTTAGCAGACACAGCTCCTCACCTTAGCAGACACAGCTCCTCACCTTAACAGACACAGCTCCTCACCTTAGCAGACACGGCTCCTCACCTTAGCAGACACAACTCCTCACCTTAGCAGACACAGCTCCTCACCTTAACAGACACAACTCCTCACCTTAACAGACACAGCTCCTCATCAAGAGAGAGAAGCAATATTGGTGATCAAGATTCTGGTTCAGAGCAGCCGAAAAAGGAAGAAATAGGTTACCTTAGCAGACAGAGCTCCTCACCTTAACAGACACAGCTCCTCATCAAGAGAGAGAAGCAATATTGGTGATCAAGATTCTGGTTCAGAGCAGCCGAAAAAGGAAGAAATAGGTTACCTTAGCAGACACAGCTCCTCACCTTAGCAGACACAGCTCATCACCTTAACAGACACAGCTCCTCACCTTAGCAGACACGGCTCCTCACCTTAGCAGACACAACTCCTCACCTTAGCAGACACAGCTCCTCACCTTAACAGACACAACTCCTCACCTTAACAGACACAGCTCCTCATCAAGAGAGAGAAGCAATATTGGTGATCAAAATTCTGGTTCAGAGCAGCCGAAAAAGGAAGAAAAAAGGTTACCTTAGCAGACACAGCTCCTCACCTTAACAGACACAGCATCTCACCTTAACAGACACAGCTCCTCACCTTAACATACACAGCTCCTCATCAAGAGAGAGAAGCAATATTGGTGATCAAGATTCTGGTTCAGAGCAGCCGAAAAAGGAAGAAATAGGTTACCTTAGCAGACACAGCTCCTCACCTTAACAGACACAGCTCCTCATCAAGAGAGAGAAGCAATTTTGGTAATCAAGATTCTGGTTCAGAGCAGCCGAAAAAGGAAGAAATAGGTTACCTTAGCAGACAGAGCTCCTCACCTTAACAGACACAGCTCCTCACCTTAACATACACAGCTCCTCATCAAGAGAGAGAAGCAATATTGGTGATCAAGATTCTGGTTCAGAGCAGCCGAAAAAGGAAGAAAAAAGGATACCTTAACAGACACAGCACCTCACCTTAGCAGACACAGCTACTCACCTTAACAGACACAGCACCTCACCTTAACAGACAAGCCCTTTGTTGGCCGAGTTGGTTGAGCTTCAGACCGTCATTCGATGGGCCGGAGTTCGATTCCCGCCGCCGGCTGATGAAGAGTTAGAGGAATTTATTTCTGGTGATAGAAATTCATTTCTCGATATAATGTGGTTCGGATTCCACAATAAGCTGTAGGTCCTGTTGCTAAGTAACCAATTGGTTCTTAGCCACGTAAAATAAGTGTAATCCTTCGGGCCAGCCCTAGGAGAGCTGTTAATCAGCTCAGTGGTCTGGTAAAACTAAGCTATACTTACTTTACCTTAACAGACACAGCTCCTCACCTTAACAGACACGGCTCCTCACCTTAACAGACACAGCTCCTCATCAAGAGAGAGAAGCAATATTGGTGATCAAAATTCTGGTTCACAGCAGCCGAAAAAGGAAGAAAAAAGGATACCTTAGCAGACACAGCTCCTCACCTTAACAGACACAGCACCTCACCTTAGCAGACACAGCTACTCACCTTAACAGACACAGCACCTCACCTTAACAGACACAGCTCCTCACCTTAACAGACACGGCTCCTCACCTTAACAGACACAGCTCCTCACCTTAACAGACACAGCTCCTCATCAAGAGAGAGAAGCAATATTGGTGATCAAGATTCTGGTTCAGAGCAGCCGAAAAAGGAAGAAATAGGTTACCTTAGCAGACAGAGCTCCTCACCTTAACAGACACAGCTCCTCATCAAGAGAGAGAAGCAATATTGGTGATCAAGATTCTGGTTCAGAGCAGCCGAAAAAGGAAGAAATAGGTTACCTTAGCAGACAGAGCTCCTCACCTTAACAGACACAGCTCCTCACCTTAACAGACACAGCTGCTCATCAAGAGAGAGAAGCAATATTGGTAATCAAGATTTTGGTTCAGAGCAGCCAAAAAAGGAAGAAATAGGTTACCTTAGCAGACAGAGCTCCTCACCTTAAGAGACAAAGCTCCTCACCTTAACAGACACAGCTCCTCATCAAGAGAGAGAAGCAATATTGGTGATCAAGATTCTGGTTCAGAGCAGCCGAAAAAGGAAGAAATAGGTTACCTTAGCAGACACAGCTCCTCACCTTAACAGACACAGCTCCTCACCTTAGCAGACACAGCTCCTCACCTTAACAGACACAGCTCTTCATCAAGAGAGAGAAGCAATATGGATGATCAAGATTCTGGTTCAGAGCAGCCGAAAAAGGAAGAAATAGGTTACCTTAGCAGACACAGCTCCTCACCTTAGCAGACACAGCTCCTCACCTTAACAGACACAGCTCCTCACCTTAACAGACACAGCTCTTCATCAAGAGAGAGAAGCAATATTGATGATCAATATTCTGGTTCAGAGGAGCCGAAAAAGGAAGAAATAGGTTACCTTAGCAGACACAGCTCCTCACCTTCGCAGACACAGCTCCTCACCTTAACAGACACAGTTCCTCATAAAGAGAGAGAAGGAATATTGGTGATTAAGATTCTGCTTCAGAGCAGCCGAAAAAGGAAGAAATACGTTACCTTAGCAGACACAGCTCCTCACCTTAACAGACATAGCTCCTCACTTAAGAGACACAGCTCCTCATCAAGAGAGAGAGAAGCAATATTGGTATTCAAGATTCTGCTTCAGAGCAGCCGAAAAAGGAAGAAATAGGTTACCTTAGCAGACACAGCTCCTCACCTTCACAGACACAGCTCCTCACCTTAACAGACATAGCTCCTCACCTTAACAGACACAGCTCCTCATCAAGAGAGAGAGAAGCAATATTGGTATTCAAGATTCTGGTTCAGAGCAGCCGAAAAAGGAAGAAATAGGTTACCTTAGCAGACACAGCTCCTCACCTTCACAGACACAGCTCCTCACCTTAACAGACACAGCTCCTCATCAAGAGAAAGAGAAGCAATATTGGTATTCAAGATTCTGGTTCAGAGCAGCCGAAAAAGGAAGAAATAGGTTACCTTAGCAGACACAGCTCCTCACCTTAACAGACACAACTCCTCACCTTAACAGACACAGCTCCTCATCAAGAGAGAGAAGCAATATTATTGATCAAGATTCTGGTTCAGAGCAGCTGAGCTGAAGAAGCAAGGGACAAACCCATTTGAACCGTCTCCTGTCGCTCAGGAAATGACCCCTCTGAAGTTCTAAGCAATTTTTTTTATTCTGTCCTGTGTAGGAGTAAAGGTCGCCCCTGTGTCCTCTGTGGTCAGCGAGGTTGATGGTGGAGGCTGGGTGACCTTTTCTGACCTCAAGTATCACCTAGAGAGGTCAATGAAGATGTCGGAGGTCACGGTGGAATGCCAGGCGAGGAATGCCCTCAGCGAGGAGGCCGTCAGTGAGACGAGGGTCATCAGCATCATGAGTGAGTTGCTAAGGTCATTGGCGTTCTAGAATCACACAGAAGTGGAAGCAACTGCATCTGTTCTTATCCTATTTTCGTAGTCTGTTTCTTTCATTGATTATACTGAGACTCAGATATTTTCAAATGGCTCTTTATTGCAAGTTTATTTATTCGAATATTGTTCCTTGTTTTTGTGTGTACATATTTATTTGATTAAATGAAGCTTATACTGGACTAGAACTAACCGCTTGGTATGAATGAGCAGTTATGTGGATGTTATGGCAGGAACACCCTCATAGACGCATGCAAATTTTAGTATATCATGCGTGGTTCAGTGATTAGCGTAGTAGAAGCACAAGTTAAAGGTGTGAGTCGTTCTTATCCTGTGATTGGAGAGCATTATTGTCTTAGCGTGGCAACAGAAAGGGGAGAGGCTGAAAAAAATAATTTCTAGTCTATGTGGTTTTGTTTAGAAAATTACATGTTAGCTGAATGGTTTTATCCTATGATGCGTCAGGTGTTGCCCTGGTTAAAAGATAAACCTAGTAACGAGAAGCTGAGCTTTCCAAGATTCTCAAATCGTGTGTCCTTGTAAATCTTGGATAAAAATACAAGTTACATTTCAAACTACCTCTTTGTGAGAGATGGAGATCTCCTATTTTCTATTTTTTATTATAAGGACATGCTTCTTATTTTCAATTACACTCGCTTGTATGGTTATTACTATGCAGACTAATATGTGGAGAATTGAACAAAGCTTAAACGTCTGATTTTGGGATGGATGCGTGATGGAAGGCTGGGCAGGAGTAGCAGTTGAGAGTCAGGAAGGACGAGGAAGTAGACGAAAAGTGTTACTGTCTAAGTGCGAGGATGGCGCCGTTCCCCGAGATTCTGATGACAAGTGCACACGGACATGACATGGTGACAAACCTAAGGGAAAAGGTGGTTCCAGGGACATTTTGAATATATTGTTGGATTTGTTAGGAGAGCGAGAAAGGATGGTTGTTCTGGATGACTTAGATCCAAAAATAAGTGACAGGAAAAAAGATGCAGAGTTGGTAGTTCTGAGTTCTTAAAGGTTTATGAGAATGGGAAGAGTATTGCAGGGATATGTCCTGTAAGGAGGTTGATTGTTGTACAGATGTGTTTTCCAAAGTAATAAATATTCATAATATGCATTCCGGTAAAGGAGGGAATGGTGAAAAAAGAATTTATACTTTAGTTTATTTATTAGTTTACTGAATGTGATAATTGTGAGAACAGGAATTGCTGGATGTGTATTTGATCATTAGCTGATTAAATTCGAATGAAAATAAAACTTTTATTTAGAGATGAAAGGTTGAAAATATGATCATATATGCTGTCAAGAAACGTAAAAAAAAAAAAAAAAAAAATATCAGCAAGAACAGCTTAAAAGAAAAACAGGGATATAGACGGGGCTGGAATTAAAGACAATGATGTAGGAGCAGTTAATGCGACACATGCAGAGTTTTCGGATAGAGAGAGCATCAGTATGAAGTGTTTGTAAGTTCATGAGAATAGGAAGCCTGTAAAGGCAGTGAATGGTGATATGAAGAAATTATATTAGTGTAAGCAAATGGGTGGTTGCTTGCAGTGCATTGCACAACCAGAGATATGTGAAAAGAGGTGTGGGGTGGTTACTATTTATGTGTATATCTTAGCAAATTTTTCAAGGCACCAAAAAGCTGCAAGATAGGGAAATGAAAGCAGAGAGGAAGGATGAGAAGCAAAGGAATCTCAGGGAAAGAGGAGCAGATGAGGGGATGCCTGAAGAGAATCCAGTCATATTTCCACGGAGGGACTATTTGAATACCAGATGAATGTGAAGGATGGGTGAGCAGCAGATCTGAATGATGATGCTCAAGAAGTGGATACTCCTCATCTGAGAATGTCTGTGGAAGTAATGGCTGAGAATATAATTAAAGCAATCGCGTTTTAAGAATAATACTGAAGAATGTTAGGAGCTGCTCGGATTAGAAAGATGCTGCATAACAATGCGGAAAAGGACTGAGTGTCTGACCAGGGTGTGTGAAATATAATGGTAGCCTATAATAGTGGAAGGTGAAGGTGAGAGAGGAGATGACGAAAATAACAGGCGCGAAACATTATCCATTTCACCAGGACAAGTTTATTCTGGGATTTCGTTCTGACTAAATAGATGAGATCAAAGTTGACTCGTAAAGGAATGTTAGTGTGTTTACACTTGGAGGATGGTGAAACGATTGAGTTATTGTTGGGTGAATGTTTTGAGAGAAGTTTGATGATAAAGGAAAAAACTGTATATAGCAAGACTGAACTGATAAAGATGTAATGTGGAGGGTTGTGAAGAGGTACGGAGTGCAAAGTAATTGTCACGTGGAAAGCAAAGCGATACAGAATATGTTGACATCATCTGGTACAAAATTGTATTCTGAGATTAGTAGGTCTAACAGTTCAGCGGCTGTTCGATATAATGGAAGGAGTAATGACGGGGCAGGCAGGGGCGTCATTTCAGATTTTTGTTTGGGGGGGGGGTTGCAAAGACGGATTGGCCAGCAAAGCGAGCCTAATCAGTTGAGTTTTTTTTTATTTTGATCTATTTTATGTGTTTTTGAAGCCACATGAGCAAGGTATTTCAGTAAAAATTATATACTCCAACTACTATATGTTTTATCTCATCATGACTGGTAGCTAGTAGACAGACAAAGATCAAGAAACGTAATATTTCTGGGATATTTTATAATTTATGATTGCACATTTAAAAAAAAAAACATGCTGTTACTTCTTGGGGCTTGGGGGTGAGGGGGCCAAGTTGAGGCTTGGGGGGGGGGCCAAGTTGAGGCTTTGGGGGGGGGGGGGGTAACTTGGGTCTTGGGGGGGGGGCAAGTTGAGTCTTGAGGGGGGAAGTTGGCAACCCCAGCCCCCCCAAATGACGCCCCTGGGGACAGGCACATGGAAAGGCTTTGAGAGTGCGGTCTGTGGTGGTCGAGGAAGGGATCTTGGGTGGTGAGGAATGTCTCTTACTGGAAGAAGTTACAGTTGTAAATGGGCAGGATGAAGAGAAGCTAAAGAGATAATTAAATCAGTACGAAATTATTTGTAAGAAGAGCAAGTTGACTGTGACTGTGAGCAGAAGAAGATTTCGAGGATAGAACAGAAAGATGGATCAGTGGGAACGGAATGGCTGGTGGAAAATGGAAGTTGGATGATTCATACAGGTATTTAGGAGACAATGCAAACAGTGACAGGAAGATGAGAGAAGAGGCGAGTTAATTAGCAGCTGGTACAAAAAACAGAGGATCTAAAGACACGTAGAGGAAATAAGTGTTCATGCAATCCACAGTTTGAATGCCTAAAGCGACTGAGCCAACCCTTCCTCGTAAAAGTTGAAGAGCAACTGAGATGCTGAGAGGAATGTTGTTTACATGGTATATTTAAAGTGAGAAGGATGGAAAGGGATATATGAACATGATGTGATAAGAAGATGAATCAGACTTGTTGTTCGTGCCAGAAAATGTAGAAAATAAGTTTGCTCGTAGAATGTACAAATCTAAAGTAGAAGAAAATCTGAATAGCTTCAGTGAAGGAGACGCTGGAGTAGAAAGGTTTTAACATCCAAGAAGTGTGACTATGTGCATTTCAGAGGCATGAGGAACTCTATGCCTGTGAAGGGATGCTGGTGAGTCTTCTGTGAGGTGTTTGGAATGGCGCCTGAAAAAAATGAATAAACCCTTTTTTATCTGATAACCGTAAAGTGCCCTTCTCTTTGCAGAGCCCCCAGGGCACCCCCTGCTGAAGGTAGAGGGCATGGAGGACTTGGTGGCAGGGGGGCGACTGATCGTCTTCTGTATCAGCGAAGGAGGCAACCCAAATCCGGGGATCACGTGGGTAGTTACTCAAACCACTCCTCTGTTGGGATCTGTTGCAGGGGAAAGGCTCCAACACTGCCGGAGAATCTTGAACTGACTCCTCGAGTTGCGTGCAAGTGTGGGAACAGATGATTGGGAGGATTTGCATTCTCTATGCTCTGCTCATTTACATATCCCATTAGTCTGTAGAATTTGCTTTTAATTTCTAAGTCCTCTTGTTTATGGCTTTGGTCAGTAAAATCACTTAGTAGATGTTGAAGCTCTTTTCAAGTTTGTATGTGAAGTGGAAATGGATCTACTTCAGCCTCACTATCTAAAGTAGCTGTATTCATCAGTCGTGAATATACAAACGAACAAGTGTTTTTTCAAAGGAAGTATCAGATCTGACTATGGAAGACTTTACTTTTATAACAGCAAGACTCTGACGTATCTGAACTGCCCCAACTTTGATGGTAAGAATTTACTGACCCACAAACAGATCTGATTTATATAAAAACAGAGATGAGTGACCTCCATTTTTAAGAGAAAAATGTCAATGATTTCTTTTGGCAGAATTTACAAGGACCGAGGGAAACTAGTATCCGATGTCATGCTGGAGGGAACCATATCCAAAGCGAGGGCTTCGTTTGAGGTCACTGCCTCAGATAACGGGGTCAAAGTGACATGTGAGGTCAGCAACCCTGCCTTAAAAACGCCCCTCGTGACCTTCACCAAGATAAGATTGAAATGTGAGTATGATTATCTTCATCAAGAATTCCAAGGAGCAAGCGCAAACCAAGCTATGGATGCTGACCTTTCTTATCCTTCGCTGTTTCTTAAAATCTCCAATCTTATCTAACGATTGCTTTATACGTACAAGCCATATAAATAACATTTTGTAAGTGAATTTATTATCCTTTTCTAAGTCACTCTTTATAAGTCTTTCCCCTCACAAGTCAACTTACTCCTACATCTTGCATGAAAATCTTTTGCTTGCACGTAGTTTTTTTTATGATATCCAGCATTTATTTATTCTTAAAAGTTTTGGTACAATGTCGGGTCTTCCCTGGGAATTACGCCTGCCCTTGTCCAGTATATATTTTGCAGAGATTCGTTGGGGGAGAAGTTGTCAGGAGGATTTTTTCCTATTTTATTTAGTTTTCTGTTGATTGACTTCGGTGGCTGGTGCGCTGAAATATATTCGAGCTCAAGAAGACTGCCAATTGTGGGATATCGAGGATCGTTGAGGTGAAACGCTGTGTTCTCTTCAGACCACTGCAATGCATGGACTGTTTACTCACTATTTGATCAGGATTTGTTTTTCCTGAGTATATCTTAATTTGAACGACTTATAGAAGAAGGGCACTGGACTGATACAAGAGAGACCGTCCTTACATATATCTGACGGAAAATGCTTTTTCTAAAAAAGAATAAACAGTACTCTGCTGAGATGCTTCTGCGTAATACTGTTATGTTGATTGCATGTCTGGGTTTTCCAGTATCTCAGATAACCGAAAGAAGTGGGGAATGAAACTAAAAGGCCCAGGAGGCAGCCGGTCTTATTTGGATGGCTTTCACAGTTTAAATACAAAAAATATTTCCAGTGGTATTTTGACTTTATTGCAAAGGACTGGTTTTTTTTTTACCTTTTTACAAGTGGTTTGACGTTCAGTATTTTGAATTACATTTTTCTTTTTCAGTAAACACCAAAGTCTCTTCGTAATTTGCTTCCACTTTCTTGTCAATTTTTTTTTATCTTAAAAGGAAACCCTTAATGGATTTGATTTGACTGATGAAATTTAAGCTGTCAAGACAAGCACTGGGACACGTTTGGACGTTGGACGCTTAAGACAGTGAAAAGAATGAGGTGGAGCGGTTGAACAGCAAGATGAAGAGATCCAGAAAATGAAGGAACCGAAGTACAAAAATCTAAAGATGGCACTCGAGAAAACTCAGTTTTTGCTCTCAGAACTAACATGAAAGATACTGGATAACAAAACTGAAGAAAGATAGAGGGAATGAAGGTCAAAATCTATTGGATTTTGGATTCCTTTCTTGCACTGCTTTCTTGTGAAGATCTGTTATTGGATTAATGGCATGTGATAAGCCGGGGAGTATTCCTTCTCAGATGTCTCCTCCATTTCGGCCGATCCACTGTCATAACATCAGGGAAGTTATTCGCGGCTTTCCTGTCCTTTTGACTACCATGAATATCGTTTTGCCTACGGATTCCCTCAACAGACCTGACGCATTTTATTTCATGTCTTCATCGCTACAGCGTTCGCGAATGGCAGCGAACTTCGCCGTCCTTTGACACGGGGACTCTTGCGTTTGAGGTCATTTAGCGAAGTCCCGAGTCGTCGAAAGCAAAATAATTGTCCCGAAGGCATCAAAGAACGGAATATGGCTGCCTTTGCAGCGATCTGCGGGATTTTATTTTTGGTTCAGTTGAAGAACCACCACCTCCTCCTCCTCCTCCTTCTCCTCCTGCTTCTTCTTCTTCTTCTTCTTCTTCTTCTTCTTCTTCTTCTTCTTCTTCTTCTTCTTCTTCTTCTTCTTCTTCTTCTTCTTCTTCTTTGATTTGATTTGATTTGATTTGATTTGATTTGATTTTGTTCGTCTGTGAAACTAAGAGTAATTGAAGAAATTTTCTTCTGAGAGTTCGCCTTGCCGAGATTAATGCTCTTATGCTTATATTAATTTCAAGTCTTATTTTACTAAACATAATACAAGGAACTTAACGTCTGCTAATCATTTCTCTCCTTAAATTTGAATACTTAACTGCTGCCACTGATGAAGAGGTTAACCAAAGATGAACTGTTTATACTCGTACGTGCCTGCCAGAGTATCTGTTCATTTACTATTATTTTTGGTCAGCGAGATATCGAAGTCTAATAGATGGATTTCGCGAAGTTTATTTTATTCGTCTAGATTATATGTCAAGCTGAATTGCTGCTCTTTGTTGTTATTTATTTAGTGCAGTTTTAGCTTAGAATAACGATGATCTTGAATTTCAGTTTCTAGACACAATTCACTAATGACCATTAGAACCTCCTTTTCTCATTCAATAAATGGACTTAACAGACCTTTGAAAAATAAGGGTGCGCTGAGACAGAACTTCTGCCTATTTCTCACTTCATGGTAAGACTGTAATCTTCAATCAGTAGGAACATATGTACTGTATACGTACATACATATATATTTGTATATATATGTGTGTATGTATGTATGTATATATATATATATATATATATATATATATATATATATATATATATATATATATATATATATATATATATATATAAATATAATGTTACCCAGTCGAGAGGAAATTTCATTGCTTCTCATTTCTGCAAAGCCGAAAAGTCCCATCTGCTGGTAGCTTGACAGCGACCGCGTCAAAAAGGCTACTGGTAATGCATATCTGTACCTACACACCCTGCATTCTCTCTCTCTCTCTCTCTCTCTCTCTCTCTCTCTCTCTCTCTCTCTCTCTCTCTCTCTCTCTCTCTCTCTCTCAGGTCTACAGCGAAACAAGCTCTACCCAAAATACTTTATTTGACAATAATCTTACATAACTGGATTGCCAGAAACAAGAGATGAAATGAAATGGAATAATAACGTTAACCAAAAGATCAATCATATTACAGTCCATTTAACTAATTATTGTCTCTACATCGTTATCCCACAATAGGTCAAAATAAGTCAGAGTCCAGTACATTCCCCATGAGTACATCTTTAACCTCTTTCTCAGAAAAACATCTGAAGAAGTCAAATAAAACCCTTATTAAACAACATGCATAAAAATAAAGATATGGGAATTCCTCCCATGTTACTTATAAAGTACACATAATGTAACAAATGCTTGACAAAAGAAACACATGCTAAATGAAAGAAACAATCTACAGTTTGGGAAATCAAAAGTAGTTTCCTACCTCCAAACAGCAATGTTCACAGTTTTAATTGATAGGTCTCAAACCACAGTCTTCACTGAAGACTTTTAATAATGTTGTGTTGTCTGATAGCTAATCCCTTCACACCCTGGGATTCCACTAAAAAGAAACGCACATACAAATGCATTTACCAGAACCTAGACATTTCTGGCAAATGCACTCACAAAGTCTTGTGGTGAGGCTGGGAAGTTCCTACGTTTTGAGAATACCTGACGTATACAGTTTTATTTAATTAGGAAATGAGTCAGACAACAGCTAATCATCCTCTCAAGGTTCTTCAAAATGTCTTTAGCCACACTTATTAATCAAACATCTACTGTGTATTATAATACATAAAATACTTGTGACCTATAAGCTTTTCATATGTGTGTATATATTGCTATGAATGCCCAAGGGATACTTACTTAATTCTGGGGGCCAACGGATGAAAGCAGGGAGTTCCTTTTATTTATTAGACATCTGACTCAATATTTGGACAATTCATAGACAAACAAGGGAAATCTATGGCTTTGAGCCTTCTTCATGTGAGAGAAAATTATGTAAACTCAAGGGTTCTCTTAACTAATTATATTTACATAACAAACACAGATCAGAAGAACGACGAATTACTGGGCAGGTAATAATAAGGGCCTGCTAAATGACTGAATCCTACACAGAATAAATATTCTACGCTGATAATGTCTCCATAACAGGAACATTGCAGGGGGGTTGGGTAGAAGGGGAACTGCACATGGATATAGCTGAGAGATTCCACAGTCGAGGCCTATCTGCAAAATATGCAAGACGGTTACTTGCAAGAATAATAAAATGCTCAAAGGGGACTGCTGCGGAATGCACAGATGGTGCCAAATAACTCAGTTCAACACTGATGCATAATTACGTTAACAATGAATGCTCCAACATAAATTACTGAAGGTGATTGCACAATGGAAAAATAAATGAGAAATCAGACAGAGAAATAACAGGAATCGTGACTGACTAAGAAACCTTATTCCAGTACATTACCTTCGTCAAGATGACGGTGTCCTTATTCAGCAGGGTGCTGGCAATGGAGGAGGGAATTAAAATGCCACTAAAAAGCATACTGGTTCGAGCCTCGGGGTCAAACACGTGGAAGGTTCAAGGGACAGGCAAGGTTAAGGACATCTGTCCTTGGTGGCGTTCAGAGCAATTCTCTCTTTCGATTTCGTTGCATCGTCTGTAAACAACCTTCGGGGATTACGCATCGCATCCCACGTAGGTAGTGCAAACGCAATCTTTGCCACATTTTCTACATAGGCCGCATGGCATCAGTTAACCCTCGTGGAGGGTTTTAGGATGGGGGGGGGGCAGCTTTCTCTTTTTTGGCCCTTCCCTTGCCCGTTGTTTGGCGCCGTCGAGGAAGGCATATTCGAAGGTCATCTGGAACAAGGCCTTAGGCAGTCATTTTGAACAGAGAGAGGGGTTAGGCTTAACCATTTTGGGTAATGAAGGAGAGAATTTATGAAGGGGCGAGTGGAAACCCACAGTTCTAGTAATCAAAACAATTGAAATTAATTTTATTTATTTCTCAGCTATGTTACGGATGTAAAAATGGGTGAGGTTGCTTGGAGAGAGGTTCCATTCGTTGCAATATGTATGTATATATATATATATATATATATATATATATATATATATATATATATATATATATATATATATATATATATATGTATATACACATATTGTGTGAATTTTGTCATTTATAGACATGTGAAGAGAAAAAAAAGCACACATACACACCCACACACAGACATATACCCACAAGCATGCACACACACACACACACACACACACACACATATATATATATATATATATATATATATATATATATATATATATATATATATATATATATGCATGCTTGTTTTCTGAGTAATATGTTAATAAAACACATATTGTCGGGGACGCTCATTATTTGCCTTCCTCTCTTTCTACAACGCCAGTCGCGCCGTGGAAGGTCAGCGGATGGGTGAGGCCAAGCGAGGTTGAGGCAGGGCATATGGCAACCATGGTGTGCGAATCTTCCTCCAGTCTCCCGGAATCAGCTCTTTCCTGGCGCTCCGGACCCTTGACTCTGCAGGGGGCCACTTCGACGTATACTCCGGGGCTCTACGGCGGCACAGTCACAAGGTGAGGGAGTTGCCCTTGACCAAGGGACCACCTTTTCTTCTGTCTACTCACTCTTTTCAGGGCATTGGCGGAATTTAGGATGTTTCTTCGCTCAAGAAGCGTGGACCATGCCCTCTTCGGGAAAATCTGTTAAGAGAAGCAGACTCACGCAACGACACACACACACACACACACACACACACACACACACACACACATATATATATATATATATATATATATATATATATATATATATATATATATATATATTCTCTCATGTTCTACCAGTATGATTCTCAAGTACGCTATTATCACTCACTGTCCTACTGTCCTATCCAAAGGAATGCATTTTCCTCTTAACCACTCCTTTGGAACCTAGACTGATTCAAGAAGCTCCACATGTACGGCAGTTAGCAGCCTCTCAATCACACACTTGCCTCCATTTCCCTACAGCTTACTTGCAATCCTGTTAACGTTTTATACCTTTCAAGTTTCAAAGTCTTCACTTGCCATCGTTACACCCTATAGCCACTTTCAAAGACGATCTCGAAATTAAGGTAACCGTTCCCAGTCTTTCATTACTAACCTCTGCCTTTTATTCTGTCATACACTTTCCACAGCTTTTCAGAAAATTTCTGCGATGACTCAAGATGCAATTCTCTTCAAACAGCATCTCTCTATTTCTGTCTTCGATTCCACGATCCATTTTCTTATAAGTTATACTGTCTGTGTGCACCTCCTGAAGATGCATAAGGTAGATCTATGTGAGGAAAAATTGCAGAAGGAATGGCTGAAAAGAGTATGTATGCATTTAAAAAAGGGCAAAGGTAATAGAAGTGACGGTGCTAACTACAGAAATGTATTACTTACTGTACTTAGGGACGAGTGAGGCGGTGTTCTGATGGCGAAATGAGGAGAGTAGAAGCAAGGATTGTTAGAGAAAGAGAAGTGAGATTTTAGACATGGAAGGAAGAGTCTCCAAATAAACTGTGTACTGTGAAAGTTCTGCGAGACGTTTGAGGGCACAGGGAACTGGCTAGGAGTGAATCATGCGAAATGCTTACAGTAGAACTGAAAAGCTGCTGCAGTGTGGAGGTTGCTGAAGATGTAATGTGGAAGCTTATCTATTTGCTGAGAGTGTTGAGAGTAATCTAAAGCTCTAATATTGACAGCCAATGCGTGTAAATGGGAGAGTGATTTGGTGTAAACGTGGGTCTGACACAAGTGTGCATTACATCTTCATGTCTATCTAATATCATATGAATAGAGTAACATTAGGTGTTAGAGAAAGGACATGAAAAGTAAGCAAAAAGTTATAGTGTGAGAGACTGTGAACTGGTTGATATTTTTAGATCATACGGTGGTACTGAGCGGCAAGAGTAAGAGAAAATGGCAAAACTAGTGAAAGATTTAGAAAAAAGGATAGAAAGAGTACAAAACTAAAAGTAATTGTAAAAAAGGGTAAGGTTACAAAAGGGTAAATGTAAATCATGAAGATAGTAATGAATATGAAGGAGGACGAAAGCTCGAAGGCTGATTCGAAGATCTTGAGAGCAAATGCAACAGGACGTTGGGATTACAACAGACGGAAGTTATAGAATGAGTGAAACTGTGAGAGTGACAGATTATGAGCAACACATTCAGAAAAAATACAAGCGCTTTTGGAAGTGAAATCTGGACTGTAATTAGTGGTTATTGAGCAAGCTCATCTTTATGGAAGCTAATGTAAATGATGAATACAAATAAAACAACAAAAAATAAGTTGAAGTTGTTGAACTGAATTGCTTGTGAAGTATATGTGGGGTGGGGGGAGGGCCTAATGATGCTGAACAGGTAAGAAACCTGGATAGACCCAGAACAAGCGTTTTTGGGATAACTCGGTCATGTGGAGAGAATGAAATATGATAACAAGAGAAAAGTGCACACAATTCTGCAGAGGAGAAGAGGCAGACAAAAAAGTTGCAGGATAGACGGCGGGGAAGAATTTTTGGAGGAGAGGGAATTTAATACACTTGGCCAAGACCAAGCTTGTAAAATAGGGGTGACTAATGACATTGTTTGTTGGCGAGTTGAGCTGCTCGCTGCTGACAGGCTATTGCCTTGAAGGGAAAATGGATTGATGCTGAAAGGCACACATTTACTTACATAGAGTCACATACACACACACCTATATATATTTATATATACATACATACTGTATGTATATATATATATATATATATATATATATATATATATATATATATATATATATATATATATATATATATATATATATATAAGCGCTTGGTACTCCTTCTCTTATTATTCCTGTGGCCTTGGCTAAATAAATATATATATTATATATATATATATATATATATATATATATATATATATATATATATATATATATATATATATATTTAGCCAAGGCCACAGGAATAATAAGAGAAGGAGTACCAAGCGCTTATATATATATATATATATATATATATATATATATATATATATATATATATATATATATATATATATATAATATAATATATATATATATATATATATATATATATATATATATATATATATATATATATATATCATATACATCACGGAGGAAGTAATAGGGAAAGGCATCCTCATCATCTACAGTTTATTTCCAATGCCGACGTTTCGCAGCGAATTCCAAGTCGCATTTTCAAGGCTATAAAATATGATTTGCGAACATCAACACCAAATTAATGCAATGGCAACAGCTCTTTATGTAGTAAAAATATTTAAAACAAAACACCTCAATCCAAGAGAAGTCAATAATAAGTAAAAGGAGTTCACTAAAGTCTTAAAACAACCTACCTATATGAAAGAAAGAGCAAGACTAACAAAAATAAATAAAAACAAGAGTGAGGAAAACAATTTAACTGAAGACGAGTGGGTATTTAACGAGGGTACAGTCTCCTTGATAATTATGGATTCTAGGATGGTTAAGTCGTCGTTGTTCTGCACTTGGCCCAAGATGGAAAAATCCTTGCTGTCAATATAAGTTTTACATAATTTTGAATGATTACGTATATTTGAACAACGACGACTTAACCATCCTAGAATCCATAATTATCAAGAAGACTGTACCGTCGTTAGATACCCAATCGTCTTCAGTTAAATTGTTTATAGCCTAGTTTGGGCAACTGGTTTTCCTCACTCTGTTTTTATTTATTTATGTTAGTCTTGCTCTTTCTTTCATATAGGTAGGTTGTTTTATGATTTTAGTGAACTCCTTTTACTTATTATTGACTTGTCTTGGAATGAGGTGTTTTTGTTTTAAATATTTCTACTACATAAAGAGCTGTTGCCATTGCATTAATTTGGTACTGATGTTCGCAAATTATATTTTATAGCCTTGAAAATGCGACTTGGAATTCGTCGCGAAACGTCGGCATTGGAAGTAAACTGTAGATGATGAGGATGCCTTTCCCTATTACTTCCTCCGTGATGTATACTTCGAGCTCAGCTCCGGCCCTTATGTGTGTGCATATATATATATATATATATATATATATATATATATATATATATATATATATATATATATATATATATATATATATATATATATATATATATATGCTTAAAAATCACAGTAGATGCACGTGACTTCAGTGTATAAACGAATCCCACAGGAAAAAAAATATATATATATGTATATATATATGTGTGTATATATATATGTATATATATATATATATATATATATATATATATATATATATATATATATACATACACACGTGTGTGTATAGAGAGAGAAAATTTCATCGGGGGTATTTCATCGAGTAAATTCAGAGATTCGTAGGTTCATAGAAATGAAACACGAATGGCTGAAAATAAGTCTGATTTATTCGGCAGAAAGTCAGCGCAACGAGTATTCCAATATTGACATTTCAGTAATGTGGTGTATGAGAAGAATACACCTCAATGATTATGCCTCTCTGAATTATTCTCGCCCTTTCAACTTATTTCAGCGACTGACGTTTGGCACAAGGACTGACTGCCATTTGTGTGCAGAAACGAGCAATGCAATTAACACGCCTTACAGTTAATCAGCTCAGTGGTCTGGTTAAACTAAGGTATACTTCTTCTTCTCCTCCAGGTCTGAGATGAAGGTGAAGGCCCTTATGGAGGACAACGGCAGGACCTTCCACTGTGATGCTCAGAACAGCCTGGGAGTCCTTCTTTCCACGAACATATCACTGAATGTGCTGCGTAAGTCACCCCAAGCCATTGCCCAATTCTTATTCATGTCCCTAAGAGAAAGGCACACATAAAAAGCGGAAGAGACAGACCATATTTTGCAAATCTTCTTTTCTTAAAATTCTCGAATGTCGAATTGCACCATAATTATCGTCCCTGCGTCTTAGTTATTGCAAAAAAAAAATTTAATTCTACAAACATGAATCCAAATCAAGTGAATATAGGGCTGAATATTCGAACTACCTTGATTTCACTGCGAAGATTTTGCAGTGATATTTGGAGTTTGAAAGTGTTTCAAGACAGTTTTGGGGAGATGTAAAATAAGACATTCATATTTAGCGACTGCCATAAGAATGAAAACAGGATAAGTAGTGATGTCTACAGGATAAACTAACATGAATTGCCTTTTGAAATCTGGCCCGGAAGAGCGGCCTTTTTTTGACAGAGTGGGGCCGAGGATCAAGAACATAGCCGGTGACCAGTAGATGTATAAACAATTTTATTCTTGTACTTTTACAGGTTGGACTGCTTTGTCCATCACACTGGTTCACCATATGTTTTGCGTCCAGACATTATTATTATTATTATTATTATTATTATTATTATTATTATTATTATTGTTGTTGTTCTTTGTGTTGTTCGCAGATGGGCCAGTTTGGATGTCCGTGCCGAGCGGAACCATCGACGTCCGTGAAAAAGAGGATCTGCTTATGACGGCTTTGGCGACTGCGAATCCTCCCCCTGTTAAGTAAGATTTCCCCTGCTTTTTGTGATATGTGTTGGTACATCGATCGTGGTATGCTTGTATGACTGCACACACTCACAGTATATACGGTGTTTATATATATATAATAATATATATATGTATATATATATATACACATATATATACATATAATGTATATATATATATATATATATATATATATATATATATATATATCTATATATCTATATATCTATATATCTATATATCTATATATATATATATATATATATATATATATATATATATATATATATATATATATATATATATATATATATATATATACTGGCACCTTCGCTTTTATGCAATTTAGAACGATTCAGCTGAGAAACAGCGCAATTCCCCGGTTCCATTTTTTCCTGGTTTATTTGGGGATTCTACAACCGTAAACATGCATATTATGTATATATATATATATATATATATATATATATATATATATATATATATATATATATATATATATATATATATATATGAAATTTTTATCACACCGTGATTTATATACATTCATGAAGCTACAAATGTTGTTTAATATCAAATTCACGCTACCTCGGGAATATCCCCGATGGGGAATTATTACCGAAGGGGAATTTATAAGTGATAAATGGATCGGTACTGCTGGGTCTCGATCCCACGACACAGTTTCCTTCCAACAACTCCAGTCGACAGTCTACCCACTGAGCTGTCAAGATCGTGGGATCGAGACCCGGCAGTACCGATCCATTTATCACTTATAAATTCCCCTTCGGTGATCATTCCCCATTGGGGATATTCCGGAGGTTGCGTGAATTTGATATTAAACAACATTTGTAGCTTCATGAATGTATATAAATCACAGTGTGATAATTTCATATATATATATATATATATATATATATATATATATATATATATATATATATATATATATATATATATATATATATATATATATATATTATATATATATATATATATATATATATATATATATATATATATATATATATATAATATACATAATATGCATGTGTACGGTTGTATGTGTGTGTGTGTATCACAGTTATAAAAACAATCATAAAGAATTCATAGAATCCCCAAATAAACCAGGAAAAAATGGAACCGGGGAATTTCGCTGTTTCTCAGCTTAATCGCTCTAAATTGCATAAAAGCGAAGGTGTCAGGTCTTAAAAACCACTGAGGAGGCTAGAGGGCTGCAAATAGGTATGTTGATCATCCACCCTCCAATTATCAAACACAGCAAATTGCAGCCCTCTAGCCTCCTCAGTAGTTTTTATTTTATTTAAGGTTAAAGTAGGCCGTGTTTTCAAAAAGAGGGATTATGCGAATCTTGTCAATCAGGCTCTTGCCAATACCGTTGGTTCCGGAATGTCAGTCTTCCACAGAACGGGTTCTCTGGAGGTTTCAGCCGTCCCTGAGGCAATTCTGGGATCATTGTGTTGTATAAAAGCATTGAACTTTTAAACTGGAAAGAGACTGCATGATGAATGTGCGATGTATCTTAAATTCATATGTTGGTATGAACTGCTTTTACAAGAAGCAATTGTGTAATTCTGATGTTTTTATTTTCCTTTTCATCGACGTAAAGTTTTCCCTTGAATTGAGCTTTTGTTTTACAGGCGATTCCCAAATTATAATCATTGCACCCTCTACAGCAGAGGTTCCCAAACTTTTTGTTCCTCGGTACCCCTTGGGCTTTTTTATAGGTTCCCATGTACCCCTAACACTAAAAATTAAGCTTAATATTAAAAAAGAACATTTTAATATTTTTATATTTTAAATTTATGGAGTCTGCATGTGTAGATTACATAGGTGTCTTAAATGGTGATAGCAGAAATAAAGCAATTACTAAGGTAATTTATATTTTGATCCAGCACATACAATACATACCTTTTTATTATTATCCAAAACATTCAGACCAAATGTACCCCCTGAAATGTGCAAATGTACCCCTGGGGGTACATGTACCCCAGTTTGGGAACCCCTGCTCTACAGGATATCACGTATGCTCCTTATTTTCTCGTAGATTCTGTCACGAGAGGAAACGGCATTTTATAGATAAATACATTAAAATTCTTTCTTTGACTAAGGTTGATAATCAAATTTTCATTTCTAAGAGAGAAATGAATGTATGATAAGGACAAGCTTTGCTTGTTAACGCACTGGACCCATTTTGTAAGGATCTCTTCATTAGATATCTGGCACAAGAAGGGATTGAAGCCTAGCCGGAGAGGAATGGAGGCAATCGAAATACCATCGCCTGATCTCACTCTCATGATGGGACTGTTTCGAGAGAACAGAGCTGAGGCGGCTCGCCCTCGCTACGTTTCAGGTTTTGCTAACGATATTCTGAATAATGTGGAAGTGATATATATATTAAAACATTATTGCCAGCTGCTTGCTTTTTCGGCCGATCTGGGCCAAGAGGGAAACCGACCTCAAAAGGTGGCCATTCGCAAACGAAGAGAAATGATCACATACCGTTAAGAGCCACCTCGGTCAAGAGAGAGTAGACCTCAATGTCAATGATATGACGCCGGAAGTCTACGTTAGAACTGAATTTGTGAAGGCAGTTTTACAAATGCTTAACAAAGAAACAAAATCGGGGGATATAAGGCTCTTTCTACCCATTGCTGATATGCTTGTACCAGCGATGTGCATTTGGGGAACTCTCAAGACGAACATATATTGGCTACAAGACTTTGAATCTCACAGCAGTCCAAGCACCATATTTGTTCAGCTCATCAAGGATGTTTCACGAGCAATAAAACCCCAAAAATGTACGAATAAGCATTATACTTCGAAGATGTCAACATTCTGAAGATGAGAATATCAGGGATTCACCATGTAATCGTAAGAGCAGTAGCAATTTCCCTACACTGGTATAGAGCCCAGACTGTTTTTGGATTGTTAATCCGTTCAAAAGTCAGGTGCATGGAAACAACCAACGTATAATGATTTGGCTGATAACAGGAGCGAGATATGGGAGATCATTTTTCCCAAATATTCGCCATAAAACCAAATTACTGTAACAATAAATTAAGACTTCCCAAGATCGTTGGCTGGGCTTTGATTAAGTGCATTTTATTTGTAAATTATTCAACTACTTACAGTAACTGCCATTAGTTGTTTATTTTTTTAAATTCCAGAGGGAGCTTTTGAGCGCTTTCTCATCAAATGCCTTAAATCTTGCTGAAGTCTTCCATTAGTTCAGTTGGTCACCTGTGAATCACTCCGTCTGGAATTACTCCTTGGTGTGGCCTGTCACTGAAATGTTCTTTCTGTTGTGGAGAGCGCTTCAGGGGCATTCACAATGGCCCTCTCGCACTTCCTCAGGTACAGCTGGTGGCGCGGTCCCCTGGAACTAGAGGGCCAAGTGGAGCCTGTCGCTGCAGGAGCAGATGGTCAACAGGAAGGGCACCTTGAGATGAGACGGATACATCGTCAGGAGTCAGGGGAGTACTCTGTCACTGCCACAAGCCCCAGGGGAGCTGCCACCGCCTCCTTCGTCATCAATGTCCAGTGTACGTGAGTTGGCTTGCCTAAGCTCCTTTGACCATTTATTCTCATTTTGAGAGAGAGAGAGAGAGAGAGAGAGAGAGAGAGAGAGAGAGAGAGAGAGAGAGAGAGAGAGAGAGAGAGAGAGAGAGAGAGAGAGAGAGCGGAAATACATACAGAAATTAGGCATAAGAACACTTTGGAAAAAGGAGGATGTGTATCAAAGTAAAGGGTGACCTTGAGAGATCAGCTGTAATATACAGACAGACAGACAGATTGACAGTCAGACACACAGGCAAAAGGAAAATAACAATTATGAAACAGTATACAATTAAGGTCTTTTTTTTATGGTTACTGAGAAATTTTTTTTAACCGCCTGAGCAGGTCAAGATTTTCTACGATTTCTGTTGATCAAATGGCAAAATGCTTGTGGCGTCTTTCACTGATTCCTTTGTGTTTGCAGGATGAGGGTAGAAATGTAGTTAAGCGTTGGTTCTATTTTCCACATTTAGTGACTTTTTGTTGGTTGGACACTTTATAAAACCTAGCATTCCAAACATTGCAAAATGATAGCACTGTTATTGAAAATAATCTATTTTTATCTGAGTCTGTGAAGTCATTATTGTCAACTCTACTGATGTAAGCTGACTGATAACTTCTCTATCGTACGTTCAGATGGGAAATTTAAATATTTTTTGCCACTACAGTATTCTGAAAATGAATAATTCTGTTGTTAGGGCATCTGACAAATGGCTGGAAGATTCTATTGCGATGTTACTATGGTTTTCCAAGAATGACGACGTAAGATTGTTGCTTAATATTACAAAACTCAAATTAACGAAATTCCATTGCCAGGTCATAAGCTGATCTGGTGTCCCATAACCTGCTTGAACTGCTTCTAGATCTTTTCAGCTACGAATATAAATAAGTACACTGGGAGAGCATAGTCAGACATTCAATTGTCACACATAAGCGCTGAAAATGACCTAGCATGATAGGACATCTTTTCCGTACGTCACGCAATATTGTACCAGCCTTTTTTACATCTTATATCTTAATTCTTGTAAATAATCTGTGTTTCATCTGTGCATCTGAGTTAATGTTCCAAATGAAGCACTTATAAAGCTGGAAGCAGCGCCATAAAACAAGAACTCGACTGAGTTAGTCCAGGGGCAAAGTGAACCATTCAGAATAGAGTGCCAAGGAAGAGAAGCCGAATGTAAATAATGGGAAAGCCTGGGAAATCATAACATGTCCAAACAGGGAAGCAGTGAGTGAACAGATGGAGAAACGCGAACAGAAGGCTTAAAGTGAACAAATGGATGGGCGAAGAAAAGTAGAGTACAGGCAAACGGAGAAGGACAGAAGGGGACATCGTCAGCTGACAGAAGCTCTCATTTTTCATGTGGTCTAAAGTTTACTACATCAGCTAAGTTATAGCAAGACTATTATGTTAGACTAAAAAAATTTGTGAAAACCAGTTTGATTCAGGAGGAGAAACTTGCACTGGTAACAAAGAAGTGAGGAAATAGTCTCAATCCTTACTAACACGGCCAAGCAGCAAAAGATACCTATAGGTATCAACAAACTAACATTGCAGTCAGTGACTGACTTCATGACAGAATGATACCATCTAAAACAGTTCATGGTATTTGACCTCAGATGAGTTAAAATGCTGTGAAATAACCCAAGTGTTAGCATCACGAATCTGCAAAGATGTTTCCACACGAGATCCCAAAGACACAGCCATGAACACTCACTGTAATTGTTTAGGGAACAATGGAAAAATATGCAAAACCCTATTCATTGTTCCCAGTGATGATCTATCTGTCAGCCTTGCAATTTTGGCTTTCAATAAAAATGATGGAACTCATATATCCATACTGAGACAAGAGTTCACTGAACTTACCCTGGCTGCAGGACGGAACTGTATGAAATTCAACAGTGAACAGGACTTACCTCAGCTGCAGAGAAAACAGGATCGCACTCTGCCACAAGAGGCGACTGAGAAAAGAGCTAAAAGCGCAATGGCCGAGGTTATTAGTTTCCAGATGACTTGAGATTGAAGGATGCCTTAAATACTCACTTTAAGAAGAATGGACATGTATAGATTGCGTGAAATAAAAAAAAAATGAATAACACACCGTTAAAGTTCACTTTAGGGGAATGAAGGCAAGTTGGCAGAGACCAAGAACAGTATGACGATGAAGCAATCGATGAAATGAAGAACACTAAAAAAACACTTCAGTATTACAGTTATTATTTGTACAGAAACATTCTGATATATTGGGAAGATAACTAGTAGATTGATTATCTTAAAACAATAAACATATATATCTGCCTCTCCTAACTAAGAATAACAGCATAAAAAACAAAACTGGTAGCATATCCCAGTTACCATTTTGAATAGCTTACAAGATGTGAATAACCACCAGGGTCTTTTCAGTAGTTTGAGGAATGTTCTCCTTACAAAGTTTGGTCAGAGCACTTCACTCTCACACAAGCTTGTTAAGCGCTTCAGACAGTCACGTCTTTTCAGGATAATTGTCTTTCAAGTGGGCGTTTGTATAAAAAATTTATTAAGTAAACATGTGTTCTTTAGCACTGAAATATTACTGAAACTTATTATTATAATCAAAACAAATAAATCAGAACGGACGGCAACAAATTCATGTGTGAGCAGTTCGGCACAGTCCTACTAGTACAGAAGTCTTGTGAAACATAATTGAGTGTATTGCAGTTAACGAAAACACCCACAACGAACGTTCTTTCTACCAACATTTCTAATGCAATGATGTCTCAATAAAGTAAATCAGCAAATCATTTACTTTATGTAGAAAGTAATATGATGTCACTTCTTGTAAACTAACAGATGCCTGCATGACCTCACAATTCAGGACTGTTTTGTACAGTACATATCATTGTAGGTAATTGGCACCATTTTCCTGACATTACCCATCGATGTTATGTTTTAGGTTGAGCCTGTTTGCTTCTTTGTCCTTTTGCATGTTTGTTAACAGGACTACGTTGAGAGTTTCAGGCGGATGTTAACTGAAATTTTACAAAAGGTGGGTTCGTGATGGGACAACAATAAATAAATGTTTGGATAGAAAGGGAGGTAACTTTTTACCTTTTATAAGGGTCAACATATGTTATCCATAGTTTTTAATTGTCCATAGTTTTTAACCTATATGCGATAGATTCATATTTGATGTGCTTCCTCCACTAATAAAACAGAAGTGCAAAGTTCAGCAATTGGTATTTGATATGAATTGCCTGAACGTTTAGCGACTTTGTTTATTTGCCCTTAAAATATGATTGTTCTCCTTTTACTGGTGAGGATCAATTTTTTTTCACCTCTTAACATGTCCAACTTACTTTCGAAAGTTTTTTTATGTAATACACTGGGTTCAGAACTTGGTTAAATAATGCCTTGGATATATATTAAAGATTTCTTATGGCGCAGTGACGTCAAAGTCAGTGTTTAGATCTAGGTCATACTTAGATGTCAATGTCAAACAGGAATTAAAACTTGCCCATAACCTTTGAACTATGAAAGATAGATCAAATGATGATTCCAGTTTGAAGAATGAGGTCATGGTCAATATCTAGTTCATACTTATAAGTCAAAGGTCAAATGAGATTTTAACATAAAGCAGACAGACACCTAATGCTGAAATAACAACTGGTCATGCCAAAGTGCGCTTTGGTCAAGCTACTTACAGTTCAGTGGTAAAAATCGGAATTCAGTCTATAGTTTCGTTCATTTTGTTTAGATGTTTGTCCATTTGGTAGCAGGAGTATACAGTAATGTTTGTTGATTTTTACATAAATTTCTCAAAGGTGGTCCTTGTTACTGGTAACTAGTAGTTAAACTTGGGAGGGATGGGATTGTAAAATTTGGAGAGAAGGTACACTTTGAGTGAAATTACTCAGTCTTCTATAATTTTGCTGTCTCTGAATGCTCTTGGCTGAGATGAAATGGCTATATTTTAGAGAACCAAGATTATTTCCTAATAGTGAGCTTAATAGCGTCACTCATTACTCAGTGGGTTGGTTAGCAATGAAGTGCTGATCTTAGGGCAATCTCTTAACTAGTGGTTATCCTGTAAACCCAGTTACCTTGTAGACCAACATGTATCATTAATTAAGTATTTTCTGTTTGAAGGAAGTGTGGGATAGTCTCGAAAGCCATGGCTACATGACTTATCCCAACATTATCATTCCTTCACGAAGGAAGCTGTCATAGGAAATCACTCTTATTCCGGCAAAACTGACGTCAGTATATCAGCGCATATGAAATTCTTTTGTAAAAGGTCCCAGATCAAACACTGGAAATCGGTGTCATATGCGTCTTCAAGTTAAAAACATATGCTGGCCAGTTTATTGATCAGTGATAATGGACAAAATCGACCAGAATTTTCCTTCATCACATCCAACCCTAGGAAGAAAAAGAAGAAATAAATAGCTGAGCAAGCATGAGGTCCAAAAGGAAAGGGTATGACACAGCTGACAAGATCGACCTAGAGCAGACACTGAATACCCCTTGTTACACAATTTGCTGCAGGTATGATAAGAGAAAGACCCCACTCTGGATTCCCCAAACTGTCACCTATCTCTCAAGGTAGTCGCAGTGGCAACGAAGTCCTCCCAAGTAGACATATGTATCCAGCATCCTCACTAAAGAATACACGAAGATGCCAGCCCTTCAGAAGTTCCAAGAATACTATGGCATGATGGGTCTCATAGAGAATCTGAGAGAAATCACCAACGGGTACATAACATCGCAGAATCTCTGTTGATGGGGTCAGGTGTCATGGTATCCCACAACGAATGCACCATGGATGTTTTCCAAGGATGACACCTGGCGAGAAAACTCTTGAAATAACGAGCTTTAATTCCTAGGCTCAAGTACCAATATTGCCAGTTCCTCCTCAGGTGTGCTGCAGCTACTTCAGTCGCGTCGATACACACACTCGAAATCTTTGTTTTACGTGCTTTTTTCCCATTTTTATATGGGGTAAGCACGATGCCTTCTTTACGAAGGACTTTTTGATTTGGCGTTGGGGTAGGCTGTAGCCTCGATCGGCTGCCCTGTCTGACATCACTTAGACCCCGGTAACAATGTGTACGTGTATAGTACCAATCCACAGCTCCCTTTCTCCCAAGCAGCGAGGAGAACTGGGCAGTTTAGGTCGACAGTTCAAGACGTGTGAGGTGTCTGTTATGTTTATAGAAGATGTTGGAGTGGCTTTGTTTATGTGTGTATTAGTCTGTAACACCCATTTGCTTTTCAGCAAACCTATCCGTTGATTACATATGTAATCCTGGGGTGTCTACGCGGATAGCAAAGTGTCCGCCTTCTCTGACCAGTCGAAATGAGGGAACATTATTAGCTGTTTTCGTACATCAGTCCTTGATATTGTTGAGCATAAAATAATACCTTATCATTGAGCACCACTTTATCATATTAGAATTCATCTACCTTTCCTGTATTTTGAATTTTAAATGCACGGGCAAATAAAAATACTTTCATTATTCATTGCTCTCTGTGTTTTTCCTTATGTCATACTCTCTCTCTCTCTCTCTCTCTCTCTCTCTCTCTCTCTCTCTCTCTCTCTCTCTGAAAAGACTTAGGTCATATAAGCGAAGAAGTTATTAGGTTGCCATGGTAGAATCTCATTTTCCTTCCTCTTTAACCATTATTATAGAGTATACAAAGAAGTTCTTTGTCCCCACATTTATTTTTCCCCGCGGACAAGTGATTTCATTCACTGAAGAGTGAGCAAAGGTTTCGAAGATGAGGTGATTTTCTTCGGCAATAATTTCCTGTGACAGCCTGATGAAGACTGAAAAAGTAGATTTCTACCTAATAAAAAGGAACGCCATTTGATGAAAATAAGCTGAAATTCAAGGCACTATGATCGATAGAAAGAATTAGAAATATACCACGTGAGCATTTTATAAGTACAAAAATTTCCCCGTTTATTGCCATTTCGGAAACAAGAAGTTTACTATAAGTAGCTGTTTGAATATGCAATCACTGACATACGTAGCAATTCAGCCCCGTTGTACTGTCAGGCAATAATCACTGTGATAAACTCCCTTTCAAATTTTCGCGCTGTCTTTGCCCATGGAGTAAAATATCTTATTTCAGGTTTTATTATCACCGGAGAAAATGGTAAAAAAAAAAAGAAAAAAAAAGTTTGTGCAAAATGTCCAATAAAAAATGTAAGGAAAGCAAATATGAACAATCACTGAAAACAACCAAGAAACTTCTAGGCATGGCAAAAGCCAGACTCAGCGTCTTTGTAGGTTTATTGAAGATGGCAGTCTACTACCAGCATTTCAGGTTGGGTCTTGTAAAGGCCTTGGTAATGTGGTGTACTCTTGTCAATATCTACCGTCTCGCAGAGTGCCCTTGTTTAGGGTGCAGAAAGGCTCACGGTCGGTCTAGATCAGTGGTTCTTAAACTTGTTTGCCTTGCGCCCCCCTCTGCATTATGTATAGATCCCACGCCCCCCAACCCCTGAAATTTTTTGCCAACTATAATCTATAAACAATATGTTGTCTATTTGTATGCTATTATACTTGTCATAACAATAAAAGACAAATCATAAACAAGATTTGAAATTAAAATTGACTTATATTTTGAATTTTTGGCATGTTCTGAGATAATGATTAGAAAATATATGGAAGCAGTGATTACGTTTTTGGCAATTTTGTAAGTGACATCACAAATTAAAAAAATAACTGGCACCATCTGGCAACTCTGCTTGCGACCCCCTTGGAAGCTTCTGGCGCCCCCCAGTTTAAGAATCACTGGTCTAGATTTTAGTTGCAGCTTTTGATCATGTGAATCACGAAGCACATATCCACAAGCTAAGATTATTGGGAATGGCTGGATAATTCATTCATCAGTATCTAAAATTAATTTTTATATGGGCAGAGCCCAAAGGGTATGTGTTGATGACCAATATAGTAACTTTATCAATGTCATTTCAAGTGCTCCTCCAAGTAGAGCTCTTGGACCGATGCTATTTATTATCTATACTGGTGACATGTGACAAGGTTTGGAGAATAAATTGATTGCATACTTCGATGATGCTACTCTTCTGGCTCAGTGGTTCTCAACCAGGGGGGAATTCTCCCCTGGGGGGAATTTCAGAGTTTCAAGGGGGGAATTGTGACCACAGATTGGCAGGCACACACTGGCTCTAGGACCATATATAACGCAGTGTGCATAGGTCCGCACTGCTGAGAGGTCATGCTGGGGTTTCTCTCCGCTAGCTTGTATGTTTGTGTTAGTATTTTGTTGCATATCATTTGGAATGCACCTTTTGAGGCAGACAATTTTGGAAAGGGGGGTTGCGGATGACATTCTGTCATATGGCGGAAGGGTGCATGGGCCAAAAAAGATTGAGGACCACTTATTTAGCTGTTGTTCCTTCTCATCACCTTAGGTCTGTGGTTGTAGAATCATTGAATAGAGATCTGGGGCGTATTCATGACTGGAGTAGACTCCGGGTCATGAAGCTTAACCATTCTAAAACTTGAAGCATGAGAGTCAGTCGATCCAGAACACTTCTGCTTTTTCATCTTGATTCACATTTAAATGGTTGGGTTTGAATTTCATGTCAGTGACCCTTTAAGATCTTAGGTATAACTTTTGACAAGAAACAGATTTTCGAGAGGCATATGTACTTTCTCTGTTTCTCAAAGGGTTGGTATTTTGCAGAAATGTTTTCGCTTGTTTCGAGAAGATGCCAATAGTATATCTAAGCGATTTAACGCCTTTCTTCTTCTTCTTCTTCCTTACTCGGAGTACTGTGAATCTCAACTAAGGTCCTCCGGTGCTGCCTCTCATCTCAAACTCTTGCATAAAGTTGTGTCATCAGTCAAGTCCACTTTTCCAGTTCTTAACTTTGACTCGCAGCGTAGATGTAAAGTGAGTTCATTCTGTTTGTTACTAAAATGTCCTACAACAACAAACATCCTCTGAACTCCCTTCACCTGGCCTAACTGTTTTCGCTCGTAGCACCCGGCAGACTGCTGCTGCAGACAGTGTGGCCTTTTCTAATATCAGGCTTAATACTCCTCGGTTTGCTAGGAGTTTCATCTTGGCTACAACTAAAATGTGGAATAGTTTGCTTGGTGCCGCTGTGGAATCTTCTGCTCTCTCAATATT
>JANJGK010000785.1:137500-205000 GCA_039081455.1 Macrobrachium rosenbergii
AATATACTTTAGAGCCTGACGTAAAAATGGACTAGAAAAAGCTAGGCGTTTATCTAAAGATTTAGGAAAGTTTTCCCCTCGTGGACATATCAGATGAAAAATCTCCCTGAGACAAGAGTCACTCTGTAAGTTCGGGTCCGATGTTTTTAACTGAGCTTCAGTAACAAGAGAACTGTTCTTCATAGAGTTAATGTCCCCATAAAAGAAACCGCCACTTGATAGATTAATACTGAAAAGTGCTGATTCACTATGATGATATCTAATTTATTATTCTTTTTTTCTGGGAATATAAATTTCAGCTGATAAATTTTAACTTTTCTAAATAACAGGTAACCAAAGATTTTCTGGTATTTGCAGTAACATTCTAAAATCCCTGAATATTAGTAACCCCTTTATTCCAGTTTTGCTTTCATTGTTTATTTTCCACCGCGCAAAACCAGACTACCTCGGCAGAATCACTGACCATTTAAATCGCGCCAATCAAAATGTCGAGAGCAGATGCTATTGGCAATGACTATATTTTTGGCACATAAAAAGTATTGAAATAACGCTTCCTCTATTTGGCAATAAATCTGACGTCACCTTATGATAAAATCATTCATAAACGAAATAGACCATGTGGAAATTGTGAAATGTATGACGCAACGTTATTTAAAATTGTGAAATATACAAAACAATACTGTTTATGGCTGCCATGTGCTATGACGTAAGTCCGTCATTTGTTGAGAAAGAGAAGACCTCACCTTATGCAACACCTGAGGATTTCATAATGATTGCAGCGTTGCCGAGGTTCTCTCTTGGGGCATCGGCGAAGCCAGACTCTCGATCGAAGGGGCGACCAGAGCAGACACGGGGTTCTACTTGTGCCTGGCCTCCAACGGCGTCTCCACAGCGGAGCCCTTCCGCTCGGCCGTCGTCGTCACTCGTAAGTAATGTTTCTCGGCATGAACACTAACGGTTCTCAGTAATGCTTCTCGTCATAAAGCTCTTGTTTATCCAGTGATGAACACTAATGGTTCTCAGTCAGCGACAATGAGCTTTTTATTAGGTTTCAGGTGCTTTTAAGCAGTGGATCTCAGTTAATGGCATTCGTTTTCTTCAGTCACCTTGCCTGATTTCCATACGGGTATGTGATTCTGTCCATTTTCCGAACGTATTCATTCTCGCCAGATACTGATGATGTGATGGTCCATTTGTGAGGCGATTAATAATTTGAGCACTGTGTTTTTACCGATGTAGGTATTGTTGTTTTGTTACTGTAGCGTTAGGACATCTTTTCTTGTTAGTTACTGAAATACGACACATTCTGTAATGTTAGGTAGAAAATATGAAAGACGGAGCACGAATAAGACCTTGAGCGATCTTTGTTGGGCTGAGAGAGAGAGAGAGAGAGAGAGAGAGAGAGAGAGAGAGAGAGAGAAAGAGAGAGAGAGAGAGAGAGAGAGAGAGAGAGAGAGAGAGAGAGAGAATCAGATCTTAAATCTGGGAAACAAACGCAGTTCTGCATTTCTATACGCCTGATAAATAGTAAAATCCAAACCACGATTCTCCAGTCAAACCGTAGTCCACAGAGTATAACTTTATCTACTATACATTCCTAAGGAATGTTTAGCAACGCCTGTCTCTTGTTCCATCGCTCTTTCATTAGCTAAGGTCTTGGACACTGTTCTCACATAAACTCTCTAATCATCACGCCTGATTTCACAAAGCAAAATCCTCTTGTCATCTGGCATCTTGAATTCTTCACATCTGATTCCCCTCCTTCAGACCCTTTGGGTAATCCTTTGTTCATTGTACCTGTCCTCTCTCAAGCTATGGACAGATCTGGCATGATGCTAAGCGCATGACCTGCTCTTGACTTCACTGTAGTTTTTGACAAGTGATCCGTCCAATGACTGTTTCTGATGTCCCTCACAAACCTGTTCCTTCTATTTTTTCTGCCACTTTCCTTTCATGCAAACGTTTTATGATATTCCCCAATTTGTCACGCCTGGATTGATTTATCCAGTTCTTGCAAGCATGAAAACTGCAGCGAGATGACACATGACTCCTGCCGGTGTTTTCACGCGATATGAAGTGTCGGATATTTCTTGACATTTTGGACATAGCTTGCAAAATAGACTTTGCTTGTAAGGTTCATTACATAACATATTTCCTAATTACAGGAACAATTATCCAGAGTTATCTGATACTTAGCCTTCCTTACAGGAAGTATTTTTTTTATTCTGTAGCTGTTACTCCTATCTGAATTGTCTCTTCCTCATTTGAAGGTCACTGCCGTCTCTTCGTTTCATGACTGTTTGTAGCAACGAATATTGTCTGGGAATTTCTCATTATGATCGGTCTGGCATTCCATTCAGTTTCCAAACTGAAACCCTCTTACTTCCTCTGTGCTTCTTGAATAGTTAAACTTGTCAAGAAGATGTGGAAATAGAATTAAGCTGTTATGCAAGAGAAATCATCCGCTAAATAAGATTAAAAATGTTATAGCGGATAAAAATTACATTTTCATTCCTTTATTTGTTTTCCTTTCCCAACATATGTTTATGAACATTTTTCAATAATTATGAAGTTGACATTTAATCTCTCTCTCTCTCTCTCTCTCTCTCTCTCTCTCTCTCTCTCTCTCTCTCTCTCTCTCTCTCTCTCTCTCTATGTATATATATATATATATATATATATATATATATATATATATATATATATATATATATATATATATATAAATATATATATACGTGTGTATATATATGTACATATATATGTATATATATATATATATATATATATATATATATATATATATATATATATATATATATAAAACCATTTAGTAATTTGCATACAAAACCGCCCTTCTTTTTTTTATATACCTTAAGGATGTACCATAGTCTTTATATATCTATAAAATGTCATCGAGTTTAAAACAGTGACACACCATACAGCCGCCTCGTTTCTTCTGGTCAATATTGTATTTTTGTCGAGATTGGAAATAAGGGTCTCTCATTATTCCCCCGTATTCGTCAAATGTCTTTGAGCTCCTAATCCATTACAACCAATTTGAGCACCATTGCACAAATCCGTCTTTTCTCTCGAGTCTAAACTCGGTTTTATCGCTCCTTCGTTTTCTGCAGAAATTCCAGAGGTTCCTGACGAAGTGGAAGGCGAAGAGTCCTACCTGAGGCCCTGGGCTAAGTCCGGGGGAACGGGGCGCCTGGAGTGCAGCGTTAAAGCTGCCCCTTCGCCAACTTTCAAGTGGTCCATCAACGAGGACCGAGTTCTGCTGAATGACCGGAAGTACTTCATAAGGGTGCCTGAGGTAAGGGTTCCTTTGTCCGGGGGTTTCTGCATTTCGTGAAGAGCGATCTCTGCTTTATTTTCATTGCTGAGCAGGTCTGAAGTACGGTTTGCTGTATGTACCGGGTGTAACTGGGACTCATCATAACACCTAACAACTGGTCTCTGAAAAGGCAGGCAGAGTCCTTCCTTAATTTCTCCTCTTATATCAGTAGAAAGCCTCAAAGTAGTGAGTGAAATCAGAAATCCTGCAGCATCCCAGACAGACAGATTCACGCGAAAAACGTCGCATATTTATCCGAGAGAGGGAGTGTTAAAGTTTATGACAACTGGCAGCGAAAGGCGACGAAGACGGTAAAGTTGAGATAGTTGATGTGTTGGTAGACAGAAATAGAACGGAGTCTCAAATGATTAGGTAACTTTAGAAAACCCAGATGTAATCTTTTAAAGAAGTGGCAATAGTTCTTCAACACGAGATTGTAAGAGTTAACTTCAGTAATATCCAGGTTCAATCACATCTTAGCCTCTTCTTCCTTTCCACCTTACTCTGTCGACAAAGATCTCTCTTAGCTAAATTTTGTCGACCTATTCTGGCACACGTCAGAAGGTCTAGCGATAAAGAACAGTCATTCAGTGTATGAGGAAAGCCTCACATTGAGATGTATATCTTATTGTGCATTTCTACAGCAGTTATGAAAATCTGAAGACAAATACAATTTCAAATCCTTTTCTCCGATCTTATAAAATTTGCGCTGTAGGCAAAGTAGACCAAGAAACTGTGCAGATGCCACTTTTTTTTGCAACTTTTTTTTTTTTTTTTTTGCACGAGCACCGTTGTCATAAGCATTTGTTTAGAAAGTTAAAAATTGAAGACTTATCATCAGATAAGTGAAATGAATGAAAATGAATCTTTCCTATTTCTGCCAAATACTGACAGAATTAAGGATAATGAGAGTGATATGGTTAGATATCGAGTGAGCCTTTGAAAACAAGCATACCGTGAGACAATACTTTACCATAAATGATAGAAATCATACAAGGGAGGAACGGATTGGTTTCGAAGTATGAAGAGGGACCTCGGGGGTTCATCTAGCAAGAGAGATAAATAACAGCAACGCCGTTTCAGTAGAAGCACGGTGATAAGACCCGTAAAGGTACGAATAGTGTAAAAAAAATATATTATTGGTATATAATGAAACGAAAAGGGAAGATTGGGCGATTCGTTCTGTATGAAACAGCTTGACGAGTCTGATCATTAAAATCAGCACGATTTTAAATCAGACTCCAATTTCCAGGATTTGATAGATAAAGGACCCGTTGTGTGTGTCTGCAAACAGTGCAGGACTAAAGACCCCACAAGTTACACCGAGGATTATTTACAGACACGATACCTGCTATCATACTGCCATTCTTCATTATTATTGACCTTCCCTTTCATACTTTGACTTCGAATGTTCATCGTTGCATATTCAAACCGAGTTGTGCGGTTCCTAACCTCTGTATTGTACAACAGAGGCCTGAACGCTCTTTTGCAGTCATTGGAACCAGCTGGCCAAAACCAAACCAAAACTCACTTAGAGGTCACTGAACCACTGAACTGGTATCGCATAGCAAAAATGAAAGATCCAGTACGCTACTTCCATTAATAAGAACCAGAACCAGATTCTTATCATCTGCCATGCAACAGAATATGCAAGAACCTTACAGAAATAACCACAGTGCAAGAAAGGAAATCTGCAAGAGGGGTTATCCAGAGTTCTTCCTCCACTCTAGTCTGGTATCATCGCTGGGGATGAGGAACAGAGCACCACAGGCATAGGGAGAAGGAAAAAATGACCACTATTATGTACTCATTTATAGAATTATTACGGAACGCATACTATGTGGCTCGAGCTACGTTGGCCATAATAACTCTGTTAAGATTTCACAGTGGCACTGAAATCAAGGGGCCATCTTGGTTTCAGAGCCATAATAGAGAGCGTGAGGTACACAATTTGAAAATAAGGTTTACAGCTTACAATTTCTCTGGTAATGTCATTCATTAGTAAGTGCAGACTCCCATCGGAAGTCTGTCACCATTATTCGCATACCCGTGGAATGTTCGGTTGCAGATCAGGAATAAAGTATCACTGTCAATTAGAAATGGTCGAATGACAATAGTGGAGATTTACCCTGCTATATATATATATAATTTATATATATATATTTTATATATATATATATATATATATATATATATATATATATATATATATATATTATATGAACAAGATTATTTATGAAGAGAGAGAGAGAGAGAGAGAGAGAGAGAGAGAGAGAGAGAGACAGAGAAGAACTTGCCAATTACTACCGCATATATATATATATATATATATATATATATATATATATATATATATATATATATATATATATATATACACTGTACACACACACACATATATATATTATATATATATATACATATATATAATTATATATATATATATATATATATATATATATAGATAGATATATATATATATATATATATATATATATATATATATATATATATATATATATATATATATATATATATATATATATATATGTATAGTTACAGGCATCTGGGGAAAGGCAATGCACAGTTGGATGTTTGTTCCCAAGGCCAATGTTTCACAACTTCATTGTTGCATTTTCAGTGCTGAAGAATGCATGCAGCGAGTTGACAATACAATAATGTATAGAAACATTTATCAAAATACTAATTCAAACCTTTAAAACACTACCTCATTTGAAGTCTCAAAACGCCACATTTCAACGGATGTCTGTCATCTATGTATACACTGGGTCGCTTTGCAGCTTGTTGACGGATTAGTGGAGTGGTCGTCTGTCTTGGAGATCAAGAACATAGCTCTCAGGGACTACACAACTTATACCTGTATCGCGACCAATTCCAGAGGCTCCTACGTTGCGAATTATACTCTTGGCCCGCCGGTACCCCCCGAGCCACCTCAGTATCTCAATGTAAGTATATATATATATATATATATATATATATATATATATATATATATATATATATATATATATATATATATATATATATATATATATCAACCCTTTCTTGTTTTAGCGTGATTGTGGATGGGTACAACTGTAGACATATAGTAAATATATAGCATATGGACTTATGAAAAAATAAGGAAAGTAGCTAATATGTGAAATTTGCTTTCTTTCCCAACAGGTAACGACAGTCAAAGGTAAAACAGCCATCCTCTCGTGGGTTCCCCCGGGTGGGGGGACACCACCTGCGGGATACACCCTTCTGTATCGGCCGAAGAACGGAGGAAAGTACGCGGTAAGTTTCAGGGGATTTTTGATAGCACGAGTGTGTTCTTTCCATCTCATCAGCGCTTATCTACAAATTCATTCACGCACACACACAGACACACTATATATATATATATATATATATATATATATATATATATATATATATATATATATATATATATATATATATATATATATATATATATATATATATATATATATATATATATATATAAATGAATTTTTATCGCATCACCGTGATTTATATACAAGCATTCAGCTACAAGTGTCGTTTAATATCCAATTCGCTCTACCTCGGAAATAATATATGCATATATATGTAAATCGAAGGTGAATTATAGGTGATAAGAAGTTCGTCGTCTCACGGGCTCGAACTGCCAAACATGAGAACTGACGACGTTCAGCGACGCCTCAGCCTACTCGGCTGTCAAGAGAGTTGACACCGACTGTCGCCCACAAATCCCGTCGAACGCAGCTATTTGTAATTAGCGTCGGTATCAACCCACCTCCACCGTAATATCCTTTAGTGCATTTGAAGCATGTAGCCATTTTATGAATGAATTTTTATCACATCACCAGGTGTGTGTTTGTGTGTGTGTATGTATATGTGCGCGTTTGTGTGAAATGAGTCCTTTCTCGACTGATTTCTTTTGTAATTTCACTATTTTGTATTTTCGAGTGCATCGTTTTGAAAGTGACAAAATAAAAAAAGTGTTAACTGATTTTCATATTATTTTAGTTGTCTCTACAAACATACATACACAAATCCTCAAAATATTTTCGCCAGAATTCATTCACACGTCTTGTCACTGTCATTCCCCTGTTTATCGGTTCGTCACAGTTGCTCACCTCGCAGAGGTCAGAGAAACGCTACATTTCTTTTCTAGTTGAAGTGGCTGTGGGTGTCTGGCATCCTCCGATGCGGGAGAGGCGATGTTATAACATTACATATAAATGAGACAAGTGACGCACCAGACGGGGAAACAAGTGTAAAGTCAATAGGTTTAAACAATTAATAGCTGATGTGTCTAGCGGACATTGGTGCTCAGAGATTGCACAACTAAATTGCTGCAATGACGCTCTGTTCGCATTCGAAGTGAGGCTGCAACCCACAACAGTAGGCGCAGGAAAGTTTTGACCTTTCCAACCTATTAGAGATCTTGTGTATCCATAGTATCATTCTTTACCTATAAATGAATAGTTTATGATATCATTATTTACCTATAAATGAATAGTTTATGACTGAGATTTCATTTGGACAGACAAAGGATGTCACCAGAGGCGACGCCACCGCGGCGAAGATACAAGGACTGACGCCTGGCACAGTTTACGAGTTCCTGATACAATCACACAACGCGCAGGGAAGGTCTAATTACACCTCTTCACGTGGCCAGACTCCAGTGCCAGGTAAGGCGCCCAGAAGCTCTTTATGGAGAAATACCTTTGAAATAACAACTGGAATATTTCCACTTTAACATCCTCATTATTTGTTTTCCTCTCCCATCGAGCCTCGGAATTCTACCCCCTGTAGGGGGCTAGTGCCGCCAGTGCACTTTACATGGTGCACTGTAGGCATTACTTACGGTTCTTTTCAGCGTCCCTTCGACCACTAGCTGCAACCTCTTTCATTCTTTCTTCTGTACCTTCGTCCATATTCTCTCTCTCTTCCATACGGTTTCCACCCTCTAAAAATTGTTGTGCAACTGCGGGGTTTTCCTCCTGTTGCACGTTTCAAACCTTCTTCTTGTCAATTTCCCTTAAAGTGCTGAATGACCTCATAGGTCCCAGAACTTGGCCTTTGGCCTGAATTCCATATTCCCTCCTTTCTTCTGAATTCTGTCTTTAGTATTTTTCCCTTATTCCTAATATTTGCCTTCTTCATAGAGATCATTTTATCCCCTCACTTCTGCTTTTCGTAAGGACTAACATTTCTCTTCTCCAAAAAACGAGGTTCTGACTCCTCCGTGGAAGTATCAGACCCCAGACTCTCTTTCCTTTTCTCTGAACTTTCAGTGAGAAGTAAAACTCTAATTTCCACTCCTGCAGGAGTCATCGAAGAAGTTGCCAGCAGCAGCAGCAGCAGTCAGCCGCCAGGCGTTCCTCTCCTGACGCTGTTCCTGACATCCCTGACAGGCGCAGCCTTGCTGGTTCTGAACGTCAGCATCGTTATCTGCTTCGTCAAGCGCTTCGTTCTGAAGAGTAACACTTCAGGTAAATGTAGCCAAGTCTTCCTTGCAGTTTCAGAAGTCTTTGTTTAAAACGACGGTGGCGTAAGCACTTACTATCTGTTTCTGTGAATGGGTAATATTGCTTATATGTTAGTTGTATGCTATAAAGTAATATTCACTTGATAAGCAAAAAACACAGATATTTTCCTGCTAATCTCTGAGCATGTTGCGAATTAAAGGGGAAAAGTCCATGTCGTAACTACTTTTGAGTCTTTCCATTAGGTGTTACCCAAAAGATACAAGAAAAGAAAATACCTCAATGATGAGAGGAGAGAGTAACCATCTCGAATCATCAGCATGATCCTACTCTTCAAATGACTTTCGTAAACATATTCATTTGGTTATTCATCGTACTGACAGCGCGATCCTACGAAAACACGCTCTATGAACGAGCATGCCACATTTCATCTCGACTTTATTCTGTAGCATATGATCGCTTCAGAAAGATCTTGTTTTTATTCAAGTGAGAAAAGAGTATAATAAAGAATTCCGTTATAGAACTGACTTAGACTATTTGCAAAAATAGTTGAGTCAGAGAAAGAAGTATATTACAAATTTTGTGTGTTTTTCTTTTGGGAGTTAGGAATTAAAGCTTACTCAAAGGAAAGAATCTTCTTGTAACCCTTACAATCACATTAGCTTCTGTCCCAGTAACCACATGATTCCTTTAAAAGAAGGAACGCAGAATGGTAAATATATGCAATTCATAAACAAGCATAATCCTTGTATGCTTTATTCTCTTCAGTAACTGATTTTTTGGTGAAATCCTGCGTTTAAAGAGTATAATCAAACTAATGAACAAAATATGTGAGTTAATGATTGACCAGTCATTTCACTACTTTTTCTGGGGCATCTTCATATAAAACAGCTGTTTCTGAAGCCTATGGGCCTGGTTTGACACCTGGCTTGGACCCTGAGACTGGAAGAACTGGAAGCATAAACTCTATATCGTCTCAAGTTCATTTTCAGGTAAGATATTTACTGAAGTCGCCATATTAGCCGTGAATACATTTCTACCTACTTTTACATCAGAATTTCGTTTCAGCCTGAGGTAATTCAATTGTTTTTACTCTGAAGATGGAAATAAGTTAACTTTTTCATATTTAGTAAAGGGATGGAATTATAGATTACTCAAATACATAGTCATTAATTTAAACTGGTTATTTGTGATTCATCAGTTATCATTGTTGTATTATGCTTATTTTTTATTCATATTTTTCCTTCAGTTTACTGGTCAGTCTCCCGTGACTGAAGAAAAAAGAGGATTCTCGTCAACATCTCACAGCCTCATTACAGAAATATCAGAATATCAAAAACACGAAGAAACTCCTCTGACAACAATACCGACTTCTTATTACTTCATGAGTACAGCCAGTCCTCTCAGTAATTGCAGAAGTGACTTGATCAATGGAGGATTGAATTTAACGGCACGAAAATCCCAGTCTTCAAAATCTCTGATCAATTTCAATGAATTTATGGCACCCGGAGAATCACAACCCGGTCTAGATGATGACATTTTTGGAAGGATGAAGGTAAGGGTTCAGTCTCCTGACATCCCTGATGTATGCCCCAAGAGTCCTACGTTATGCCCTCCACTGTCTCGTCCGCAGAGTTGTGAAAGGATAGTGAGTCAACTTGAAGATATGGAAGACAGAATTTCTTTGTCATCAGAACACAGCAACTCCTCTTGTAAAGGCATTCAGGAGCAAGCCTGTCAGTTCAGATCTCACACACCTAAAAGCAACGTGCATCAGGATAACACAAGATCCCCAACAGTTATTCAAAAGTCGGGAAGATTAACCTCTTCTTGCCATGATATCAGAAGAGAAGCTGTAGCTAATAAACCATGCTCAGGCCCTTCTTTCTCCAACATTTGTTGCTCAAATAAACTCACTTCACAGGTCACATATCACGGCCAGCCACATATTCAGCAACAACATGAAGAGGAGCAGAAACGTGAGCATTTGCATCATTTACAACATCAGAATCATCAACAACAACAACAAATGTCACAGCAACACTGCCCTCAACAAGATCATCAACAGCAATCCACAGAAAATACACCAGCTCATCATAGAATCATTCATCAGTGGCCTGACCACCATTACCAAGAGCGTCAGCAGAATCTAGACCATCAGAATAATCCGACTAATCACCATTATCATAATCAAGATCAGTATCATCGTCACGCTGAAGCAAGTGAACCCCTAGATAATCATCACCAACATCGAGACCCTCCTTGTCAACATCGAGAACTCAGTGAAAATTTCAAGTTTCCAGAAAGGCAGCCCTTAAGCCACACAGAACTAGCTGCACCTTGTTGTCCAACTTCAGAAACCACAATCTTTTATCAAACATTACCCTGCTGTCATCAGTCTAACCTCCATCTCCATCAGCATAAATATCAAGAATACCAACAACTTCACAACGAGCATGCCCGATACCAGTATTTAGGGCATCAAAGCCCTGCAGTCCCACAGCAAATATTTCACAGTTTGCCTCGTAAAATGAGACAGTATCATTCTGAACACCTAGAATCTCCTCAACTTCACAGAGTCACTCATTTCACAAGATCATCAACTCCTCATCTCTGTCATCATTATGGACCTCCACAGAGCCTTTCGAGCAATCCAATAACCCATTCGCAAAGTGAGCACAGTTACCTGGCGCCGTCTGCACAAGTAGATTACCAATATCATAGAGATTCGGCTGATGAACATTCCTTCAGTTACAAGAGAGAAACCCCTGCTCAGTATTCCAGAATGCAACTATCAGCTCTTAATATACTGGATTCGACATATGATGATGATGGTTATAGTCATTTTGAAACTACTTTAGGTAAGTAATAGTGATTTTCATTTATATACCAACAGAATTCTTTCTTCTTTCCATAATCTCATAATCTCATTGTTCTTTCATACAAGGCCATATTTTCAAAGTGTTAGCTTCATATTAGACTCAATTCTTCCTTGTGAATGCTAGCTATCAGCTAACCCTTTTCAAAATACCTCACTTCATCTACAGACTCCTTTTTGTAATATTTACACATTTTCCTGGCAAGATTCTGTTTTGTATAAGAGACAACAAAACCCTCTCAATATCAGTTGAAGCTTTCACTTAATGAAAGGGCTATATGTTAGAAAGCAGAAATCTTAGAGAAGAAAACAACAGAAAAGAAAGATGAATCAACAAACAGGTAAGATATGCATATAAAAACAGCAATGTAAGTAAGAACTTTGGTCATGATCATTCACATCACCAAAAAATTTCACCATAATCTCCTATAAACTTAGGAGCATTTGCATCCATGACATTCCAGGATGACTGTTCCGCAGTGTTACATTAATGAGTGTGAAAAAATTCTAATACTGTACAGTGTGGATTGTGGCATCTCAACAGATTTATTGATGTTAATGACTTACAAGGTTTGTACTACGTCACGAGGCACAGGCATAAAAGTAACCAAAGGAAATTAATTGGTTTCAAAACAAGGGTCTCATGATGGACATGGTCAAAAGAAACACTAAGTTCTAGACACGTCCTGCAGAGTTCATTACCTAAACGAAAAAAAAGAGCATCACATGTCCTTGTACAGCAGAGGCTTTCAGACATTTCATCAACAGGCATTTTAAAACTTTAGAAAGTATATATTTGAGCTATACAGATTGTATGGTATAAGCTGGCTTGAGCTAAGCTAAGCACATTTATTTAATGGAGTGACATTAACAATTCTCCTAAAACTTTGGAGCAAAGTATTCCGCAATTTTCACGCAAAAAAAAGGAAAAATAACCATTTGGGTCTATATATATCCATAAACGTCAAACAACTTAATTTCACAAGATCAAAAAGATCAACTACTTAGTTCGATTCAGTAAAATAGGTATGAAGCATACTGAGCATCTCATTACTAAGCTTATTGTTAAATACATCGGCTAAACTTGCAATTTCCTTTACACAGTGCTTCTATAGTCAAACTGTATCTGTTTTTTACTGATGCATAATCTCTCTGAGCCACAGCTCTCTGTGGGCATAATTTTTCAATGTTCATTCAGATGTATTCCTTCTCCCAAGATTACAAACCCCTTGTTTTACTAGTTAAACACATGTATTATGGCTATTCAACCAGGTTTTACCTTTAATATAATAATTCAACAAACTAAATGGATTTCATCCATTTTTTACGCTGAGAAAACTATCATTCAGAGGACACAAAGGTACAACATTTTCATATAATTGTGATCAGCTGAAGTGTGAAAAAGCATTTAAAATGCAATACCAGCCTGCCTGAGATTTTAGACATATTTTACAAAAGTAGGAATAACTTACACAGTTTGAATCACCGAAGAAACTAATGCAGTGCTGTTGTAGCACCAGTAGGGTCGGTGAATAATAGTCCAAGTAATTACCAAAACAGCCAGGTTCATAAGTAAAGTCAAAAGTTCTTATACTTCAGCAATCTGCAGGAGAAACATAATTCAGTCCCACCCTATGCTGAGCATTAAAATTTCCAACATTCACAAAAGAGGTCTTTCTATTATATTTCTGTATCTTAGCTAGGGCAATGAAAGACAGTCAAAAACAGTATCAGTCAAATCTGAACTGCAACGGATCACAAATAAAAGTTGTTATGCCTGCCACAAAAGTTTACAATTAGAACCTCATGGCACTCATATTCAAAACAGGTCTTATGGAAATCTGGATACTCATTTCTAATGTAGGCTTTCATTCGCCCCTTGCCCTGGGAATGGCACTGTATATTAGTAGCAATGGTTTCTTGAAGCCTGGAGTAAGGATCTGTTATGTCCTTCATTTGAGAAAGCAAGGTTTCTTAACATGATACAATATCAAACTGCCTGGAGGTAACTAATATTACTATGTAATCAGTGTATATTGCAGTACATCACGCGACACTAGCAAAATCTAGAATGCTAATGCTCTAGATTTTGCTCAACGTCCCAAAACCTGTATTAGAATAAAGATCAACAGAAACATAATGCAAACAAATAATTATGAGAACAATAACTGCGTGAACATCAACACGTATAAGAATGACAGTCAGAACCCATGCACAACATGACTTACCAGCACATCATCTGAGGCAAGATATCCTCCAGGATAGCCTCTTCAACTGAAGGCCGGACAGTTGTGGTGGCTTCGACAGAGACGTCGAAAATGAAGGCTAAAGATGAGGCAGCCTTTTGGTAAAATACCAGACATCCTCAGCCTTCTATGAAGCTTTCCCATACACACCAGGAGGAACAGGACAGTCCGGGTGTACAATCAAGCAGGAGAAACTCTAATCCAAGACGGTAGAAGACCATGGTGCAGAGGCTATGACACTACCCAAGACTAAGCTGTTATACCAATAAGAGCTTTCAGAAAGCGGTGTCATGATTCCAAGTGCTTTTGTAGACTTGAAATGTTTGCAATCAGGTCATACACAACATTTTGATAAATTTTTATTTATACTGTATAATACCTTCTCATCTAGAAAAATAATATACATACACACACATATAGATGTATGTGTGTGTGTTTAGACAGGGAAGCAATCTATTTTTTTCAACTAATCAGGAAAACCTTTCTGAATATTTTCCACTGCAATTGCCTAGGGTAACCAAGACCATTAGTGGTTGGAATGAAATACAAGTTAGTTGAAAAATGGTTCAGGCTCATGAGTATCAGGAAAAGTAACGCCATCAGAAGACTATGCAGCTTTAAAGGCGAGAGAGTAGGTTGGAAAGCATCTTAGAAATCAAAAGTTTCTTTTTTTAAGGAAATGGAGCTTCATAATGAACGTTAGAACAATATCGCACACCGTCATATGCTATATTTACTATTTATTTTGATAATACTATTGTTCCCACCAGACATGAAGAAAGATTATTAATAGCGCAATGATCTCGTCACTAGAGACCAGCAGGTTCAAGAAAACAAGAAATGGGACTGGAATGACTGATGACAGGCGAGACAAACGAAGGAGGAGGGAAGTGAACAAAATTAAATAACCTTAAAATTAATTTATTATTTACAAGATATACAGGGGAGTCAGCTTCAGAAACATAACCAATCAAGTCAACATTAAACTTTAAAAATTAAAGTGTAAAATAAAACTGTTCAAACATCCAATGAACACTACAACATCATTAGAACAATAAACAATAAGCAATACCCAGGCAGCAAAAATAATTCCATAATTCAGTGGCATAACAAATAAAAGAACAAGCAGCATAAAACATAACACAAAAAGTAAATAATATCCAAGCAGTATATGACATCACATACAAGAGCCAAATAAAAAAAATAAAACGGACAATCTCCACAGAGATGTCGAGACAGTCCCAACTGTCGACGAGGATGAAAAACACAGAAGAACAGCGTGAAGCCACCGAAACAGCAACTGTCTGTAAAACAGGAACAAGTCCACCAAACAGATGACCACGGCAGAGTCGTCGAGACAGCGTGTTTGCCGTCAAACAGGAACCAGTCCTCTCAACAGAATAACACTGTTGTGTCATCCGAACAACCTCGCGCTGCCAAAGCCAAAAGGTAAATAATACCTGCTGTCCATCCAAAAATACTCTTTGCTACTCTGCTGCAGAGACTTTGACTCTCTGCCGCTCTGAACCTGACTGCCGCTGTCAAAGACGAGACGACAGACGTAAACTCAGTAAGCAACAAAATCAAACACCAACCAGTAAGGAGGCAACAACCACAACAAGGGAGCAATAAGCAAACTATTCTCCTGGAAAAATAACAACTTAACCTTACACCTCCCTACACAAAGAAAAAAAAATAGTTTCTTTAACAGGGTCCCGGAAAAATAACCACTTAACCTTACACCTCCCTACCCCAAGAAAAAAACATTATTTTTTTTAACATGGTCCTGGAAAAATAACCATTTAACCCAACACCTACCTACCCAAATAAAAAAAAAAAAATTTTTTTAACACGGTCCCAGAAAAATAACCAATTAACCTTATAACTCCCTACCCAAACAAATAAAACAAAAAAACTTTAACAGGGTCCGGGAAATATAACTGCTTAACCTTACACCTCCCTACCCAAAGGAAAAAAATAATTTTTTAACATGGTCCTGAAAAAATAACCACTTAACCTTACACGTCCCTACCAAAAGAAAAAAATAATTTTTGTTTTAACACGGTCCCAAAAAATAACCACTTAACCTTACACCTCCCTATCCAAGGGAAAATTTTTTTTTTTTTAACTGTCTTGGAAAAATAACCACTAAACCTTACACCTCCCTACCCAAAGAAAAAAAAAATCTTATACCTACCTACCCAAAAGAAAAGTGATAATTTTTTTTGACACGGTGCCAGAAAAATAACCGCTTAACCTTACACCTTCCTACCCAAAGGAAAAAAATAATTTTTTTTAACTTGGTAGCAGAAAAATAACTACTTAACCTTATACCTCCCTACCCAAAGAAAAAAAAAATTTTTTAACTAGGTCCCAGAATAATAACCACTTAACATTACACCTCCCTACACAAAGAAAAACAATAATTTTTTTAACACGGCCCAAAAATTAACCACTTAACCTTACACCTACCTACCCAAAGAAAAACAATAATTTTTTAACACAGTCGCAGAAAAATAACCATTTAACCTTATACCTCCTTACCCCAAAAAAAAAAAAAAATTTTTTTAACATGGTAGCAGAAAAAATAACCGCTTAACCTTACATCTCCCTACCCAAAGAAAAGCAATAATTTTTTCTAATACTGTCACAAAAATAATCACTTAAACTTACCCCTCCCTACCCAAAGAAAAAAATATATTTTTTAATAGTCCCAGAAAAATAACCAACTAACCTTTCACCTCCCTAACCAAAGGAAAAAATATATTTTTTTTAACACGGTCCCAGAAAAATAACCACTTAACCTTACACCTCCCTACCCAAAGGAAAAAATAAATCTTTATTAACATGGTCCCAGAAAAATAACCACTCAACCTTACACCTCCCCACCCAAAGGAGAAATAATTTTTTTTAACACAGTCCCAGAGAAATAACCACTTAACCTTATACCTCCCTACCCAAAGAGAAAAAAATATTTTTTTAACATGATCCCAAAAAATAACCACTTTACCTTACACCTCCCTACCCAAAGAAAAACAATAATTTTTTTTAATATGGTCACAAAAAATAACCACTGAAACTTACACCTCCCTACCCAAAAGCAAAAAAATATTTTTTTTTTAACACAGTCCCAGAAAAATAATCACTTAACCTTACACTTCCCTACCCAAACAAACCTGGAAAAATGACTAGTTAACCTTTGAGTTCCGTAACCAAAAGAAAAGAAAATTTCTTTCAACACGGTCTCTGAAAAATAACCAAAGAAAAAAAATTTAATATGGTCCTGGAAAAATAACCACTTAACCTTACGGCAGCCTACCCAGTATAAAAAAAAATTTAACATGGTCCATGAAAAATAACCACTTAACCTAACTCCTCCAAACCAAAAATAAATATTTTTTTTAACACAGCCCTGGAAAAATAACCACTTAACCTTGTACCTCCCTACCCAAAGGAAAAAAAAAATTTTAATAGGGTCCGGGAAAAATAACCACTTAACCTTGTACCTCCCTACCCAAAGGAAAAAAAAAATTTTAATAGGGTCCTGGAAAAATAACCACTTAACCTTACATCTTCCTACCCAATTAAAAATAAAATTAACACGGTCCTGGAAAAATAACCACTTAACCTTGAGCCTCGCTACCCCAAGGAAAAAAAAATTTTAACAGGGCCCCGGGAAAAATACCCTCTTAACCTTACACCTCCCTACCCAAAGGAAAAAATAAATTTTTTTAACACGGTCCCAGAAATATAACCACTTAACTTTACATCTTACTCAAATAAAAAGAAAAATTTAACACCATCCCGGAAAAATAACCACTTAACATTACAGCTCCCTACCCAAAAGATAAAAAATAATAATTTTTAACACGGTCCCAGAAAAATAGCCACTTAACCTTACACCTCCCTACTCAAAAGAAATATATTTTTTTTAACCATGTCCCAGAAAAATAACCACTTGACCTTACAACTCCCTACCCAAAGGAAAAAAATTTTTTTTTAACAGGGTCCCAGTAAAATAACCACTTAACCTTACACCTCCCTACACAAAGAAAAACAATAAATTTTTGAACATGGTCCCCAGAAAATAACCTCTTTACCTTACATCTCCCTACCCAAAGAAAAAAAAATTCTTTTTTACAAGGTCCAGAAAAATATACACTTAACCTTACACCTCCCTACCCAAAGAAAAAAAAATTTAACATGGTCCTGGAAAAATAACCATTCAACCATACACCTCCTACCCAAAGGAAAAAAATCCTACCCAAAAGGAAAAAAATAATTGTTTTTAACACAGTCCCAGAAAAATAACCACTTAACCTTTCACCTCACTACCCAAAGAAAAAAATCTTTTTCTTTAACATGGTCCCGGAAAAATAACCACATAACTTACACATCCCTACCCAAAGGAAAAAAAAAATTTTTTTTTAACACAGTCCCGGAAAAACAACCACTTAACCTTACACCTCCCTACCCGAGGGAAAAAATACATTTTTTTTAACAAGGTCCCAATAAAAATAACCAATAGACTTTACACCTCCCTACCCAAAGAAAAATAAAATTTATTGTAACATGGTCCCGGAAAAATAACCACTTAACCCTACACCTCCCTACCTAAAGCAAAAGATATATTCTTTTTAACACAGTTCTGGAAAAATAACCACTAAACCTTACACCTCCCTAACCAAAGGAAAAAATCAATTTTTTACACGGTCCTGGAAAAATAATCACTTAAAATTACACCTAGCAACCCAAAGGACAAAAAATAATTTTCTTTACCGGGGTCCCAGAACAATGACCCCTGAACCTTACACCACCTTCTCAAAGAAAAAATTTTTTTAACACAGTCCCGAAAAAATGACCAATTAACCTTACAGCTCCCTACTCACAAGAAACACATTTTTTTTATAGGGTCCCTGAAAAATAACTTTGCCTTACACCTCGCTACCCAAAGGAAAAAATAATTTTTTTGATCACGGTACTGGAAAAATAACCACTTAACCTTGCACCTCCCTACCCAAAGGAAAAAAACAAATTTTAACAGGGTCCCGGAAAAATAACCTTTTTACCCAATAACCGTTTTCTTCGGGAAGCAGCCTCGGTGGTCCCAGCTGTCAGCTAAGAGCGCGGGCAGCAAGTATTTATGCTACCTAAACTGTCAGCAAAAAGTAAAAAACAGAACATGGCAACTATTCTACCCGATGCGGTATCTTTTGAGTGCAGGGGGGTTACGTTTGTTTTTTTTTTTTTATCAGTTTCTGTATATTATTCCATATATCTTAACCCAAATAAGACTATCAACATATATATACGGCCGCTCCCTTTCACCACTGTAACGTACTTATAAGTCTTCTCTTTCCAGCCATGAGGCTAATGATAATTTATCCCATGGCTATAGGATTATAAACGTGGCGACATTTGGTAAATAATATTCTCTTAGAACCTACCCTTCATTGTCGTTTTAGAATGAATAAATAATAGGTTACAAAAATTGGTCATTCGAATCGTAACTGTTATTAATTATCAGATTTTTCTTTGACATTCCACATAATGGCATATATTCAAGTTGTTTCCAAAAGATCTTGCATACTGTAATCAGTATAATCCTGTCTTTGGGCTAAAACTAGATTCGTGTTATGAATTCTACATCATCTGCGATGCATGTCTGTCTTGTAAATAAAGAAATTTTAGATAAAAGTAAACTGTATGGAATTTATAAGATTTACACACACATATATATATATAGAATGGATAGGCAAGTATTCCTGATATTTCTTACTTGACCTAGAAAAAGAAAGGGATTACATCGTAACCAGATGGGTGTTTTTGGACAGCAATAATTATAGGATTATAAACGTCGCTACATTTGTAAATAACTTTCCTTTAGACCCCTCGACACGTACATTGTTTCAGGTACATACGTTTGTTCGTTCTATATCAAATGCTTTCTCCTGTGAAGTTCATATATATATATATATATATATATATATATATATATATATATATATATATATATATATATATATATATATATATATATATGTGTGTGTGTGTGTGTGTGTGTGTATTGTCTCCGTTCATTGATCCGTATAATAATTGTACTTTTTTATAGCGTTGTCAGAATTCTCTAACATTATGAAGTAACGATGCTAAAATTTTTATGTATTACTGTACATGACTTTCAGTGTTCAAAGGAAAGTAAAGAACAATACAACGAAAACAGTTATCTCTCTCTCTCTCTCTCTCTTTCTCATCTCTCTCTCTCTCTACACCATTAAAGGCATAATTCAATGAAGAAAATGGCGATACTGATAAATTTCATCATTAATTTTCTGAGAATTTTCTTGTATCGCTGCAATGCCACTACCACCGCAGTCAATTACGAAATCTCTTTCCCTGAAATCACGGGCAACCCGTTCACAGTCATCCTAGACATACCTCGCTTTCCTGCCGTGGCCTTGTTTCTGTCCCTCTGATTTTGTTTGTAGGCGACAGATTTTCATCTTTGTCGTTGTCGGATGAATTTTCACCATTGCCTCTTTTGTAAGATTTTTGTACATGACTTTCATTTAGATTATTGCACGTGTGCGCTGTTTCATGTATGAGTTTGTTCGTTGTGTATCCTACCCTTTGTTCTGCGACGTTCCAGAATTTATTCGTAAGTAACGACAACGACAATTAGTCAGTCGAATTATGTATGTATGTGTATATATATATATATATATATATATATATATATATATATATATATATATATATATATATATATACATATATACATACACACACACACACACACACACACACACGTGTGTGCGTATAGCGACATGAGCATAATATGCACAGCTTTTGCAGTAATTTTCATGAAGTGATAAAATTGAATTGATAAATTAAATTACAATTAATGCCAATTTACGCAATTTTAGAATAAACAAACAAAACAATCTGCGGTCGTTATTCAGCATGAAGTGTGTCTGGATTTCAGTCACATGCACTGGACATGTCGCAAAATAATAACATTTGTCAAGCGAGTATATTTTTTACATTTCAGTCAGAATAAATGTCAGTACATTACAATTACTTATAGTTTTTCATTTGCGCCAGAGCTGGAAAATTATAACAGAAGATGAAAGTAACACACGACTGGCATACTAAGTTGGATTACGCAGGATTATAGCCCTTCCACTCCCTGCGTCGAAAGTCCAAAGTTCCGAGTAAGAGGCCTAACCAGCCCAGCAGATTAGCGTCTCGCTATAGCTAGCGATGTAGCGGTGATTGGCGAATTCCCGCATTAGATTAAGGAAATCAGGAAAATTGGGATAAAAGGGGATCAGGAGGAAGTGGTGTTGTTTGGACACGGTCAACAAGTCTGCTCCTCGTATATATACGTACTAAACAGCTCAGGTAGGCTTGGCGCGCTACAATATATATATATATATATATATATATATATATATATATATATATATATATATATATATATATATATATATATATATATATGTGTGTGTGTGTGTGTGTGTGTGTGTATTAATGGTTAAAAGGTTAATCTTACACCTCCATACCAAAGAAAGAAAAATATAACACAGTCCCGGAAAAATGAGCAGTTAACGTTCCAGCTCCCTACCTAAAAGAGAAGAATATTTTTTTAACACGGTCCTGGAGAAATAACCACTTAACCTTACACATCCCTACCCAAAGAAAAAAATTTCTTTAACACGGTCCAGGAAAAATAACACCATAACATTACATCTCCCTACTCACAGAAATTTTTTTTTTTTTTTAACTATCCCAGAAAAATAACCACTTAACCATACACCTCCCTACCCAAAGGAAAAAAATAATTTTTTTAACAGTCCCTACCCAAAAGAAAAAAAAAATTTAACACAGTCCCAGAAAAATAACCACCTACCTTACACCTCCCCACCCAAAGAAAAAATTTATTTTATTTAACATGGCCCTGGAAAAATGACCATTTAACCTTACACCTCCCTACTCAAAGGAGAAAAAATAATTCTTTTAACAGGATCATGGAAAAATAACCATTTAAACATATACATCAGCACCCACAGAATTTTTTTTTTTTTTTAGCTGGGTCCCAGAAAAATAACGATTTAACCTTTCATCTCCCTACCTAAAGGACAAAAAATAATTTTTTTTTTAACAGGGTCCCGGAAAAATAACAAGTTAACCTTACATCTCCCTACCCTAGGGAAAAAATTATTTTTTTTAACAAAGTCCCGAAAAAATAACAACTTAACCTTATACCTCCCTACCCAACGGAAAAAAATAATTCTTTTTAACAGGGTCCTGGAAAAGGAAAAAAAAATTTTTTTAACAAGGTCCCAGAAAAATAACCACTTAACCTTACATCTCCCTAACCAAAGAAAAAAAAAATTAACATGGTCCCAGAAAAATAATCACTTAACCTTACACCTCCCTACCCAAAGGGAAAAAAAAAATTAACAGAGTCCCGGAAAAATACAAGTTAACCTTCAATCTCCCTACCCAAAGAAAAAAATATTTTTTTTTTAACTGGGTCCAGAAAAATAACCACTTAACTTTACACCTCCCTACCCAAAGGAAAAAAATATTCTTTTTAACATGGCCCAAAAAATAACCTCTTAAAATTACACCTCCCTACCAAAAAAAAAAAAAAACCTCTTAACACAGTTGAGGAAAAATAAACACTTAAGCTTATAACTCTCTACGCAAATAAAAGAAAATTATTTTTTTAACAAGGTCCCAGAAAAATAACCACTTAACCTTACATATCCATACCCAAATAAAAAAAAAATTAACATGGTCCCAAAAAAATAACAACTTTACCTTATACCTCCGTACCAAAAGGGAAAAAAAATTTCTTTAACAGGGTCCCATAAAAATAACCACTTAACATTACATCTTACCAAAAAAAAAAAAAAAAAAAAACTTAACACAGTCCTGGAAAAACCACCACTTAATCTTACACTTCCCTACCCAAAGGAAAAAAAATTTTTAACACTGTCCCAGAAAAATAACCATTTAACTCTACACCTCCCTACACAAAGAAAAAAAGTTTTAACAGGGTCCCAGAAAAATAATGATTTCACTTTATATCTCCCCACACAAAGGAAAGAAAAGAATTCTTTTTAATACGGTCCTAGAAAAGTAACCACTTAACATTACACCTCCCTACGAAAAGGGAAATTTTTTTTTAACACAGTCATGGAAAAATAACAACTTAACCTTACACCTCCCTACCGAAAAGGAAAAAAATATTTTTATAACGAGGTCCCAGGAAAATGACCACTTGACCTTACACCTCCCTACCAAAGGGAAAAAAAAATTCTTTTTTAATAAGGTCCCGGAAAAATGACCACTTAATCTTACACCTCCCTACCCAAAGAAAAAAAAATTTTAACAGTGTCCCAGAAAAATAACCACTTAACCTTACACCTCCCTACCCAAAGAAAAAAATTTTTTTTTAACACAGTCCCAGAAAAATAACCACCTAACCATACACCTCCCTCCCCAAAGAAAAAAATATTTTTTTAACAGGGTCCCGGAAAAATAGCCCATTAACCTTATACCTCCCTACCCAAAAGAAAAAAAGAAAAAAATTTAACACAGTCCCAGAAAAATAACCACTTAACCTTACACTTCCCTATCCAAATGAAAAAAAAAATTAAAACAGTCATAAAAAAATAACAACCTAACATTATAACTACCTACCAAAAGGAAAAAAATTTTTTTTTTTTAACTCGGTCCCAGAAAAATAACCACTTAACGTTACACCTCCTACCCAAAGGAAAAAAATTTTTTTACACAGTCCCTAAAAATAACTACCCAGCCATACACCTCCCTCCCGAAAAAAAAATTATAACAGGGTCCCGGAAAAATAACCTCTTAACCTTACACTCCATAACCAAAGGGAAAAAAAAATTTTTTACACAGTCCCAGAAAAATAACCTCTTAACCTTACATTTCCTTACCCAAATGAAAAAGAAAATTTAACAAGGTCCAAAAAAATAGCCTAACATTATAACTCCCTACCAAAAGGAAAAAAAAAAATTTTTAACAGAGTCCGGAAAAATAGCCACTTGACCTTACACCTCCCAACCCAAAGGAAAAATTTTTTTTTAACTCGGTCGCAGAAAGATATCCACTTAACTTCACACCTCCTTACCCAAAGAATAAAAAATTTTTTTAACACAGTTGCAGAAAATTAACCGCTTAACCTTACACCTCCCTACCAAAAGAAAAAAAAAAGGATATTTTTTAATAGGGTCCCGAAAAAATAACCACTTAACCTTACACCTCCTTACCCAAAGAAAAAAAAATTTTTTTTTAACAAGGTTCCGGAAAAATAACCACTTAACCTTACACCTCCCTACCCAAAGAAAAAAATTTTTTTTAACATTTTCCCGGAAAAATAGCCACTTAACCTTACACCTCCTTACCCAAAGAAAAAAAATTTTAACTCAGTCCCAGAAAAATACCTACTTAACTTCACATCTTACCCAAAGGAAAAAAGAAAATTTTTAACACGGCCCCAGAAAATTAACCACTTAACCTTACACCTCCCTATCAAAGGGAAAATTTTTTTTTTTAAATGTCCCTGAAAAATAGCCACTTAACCCTACATCTCCCTACCCAAAGGAAAACAAAATTTTTTTGACAGGGTTCCGGAAAAATAACCACTTAACCTTTACACCTCCCTACCCAAAGGAAAAAAAAAATTAACATGGTCCCAGAAAAATAACCACCTAACTTTACTCCTCCCTAGCCAAAGGAGAAAAAATAATTTTTTTAACACGGTCCCAGAAAAATAACCACTTAAAATTACAACTTCCTACCAAAAGGGAAAAAAAATCTTTTTTAACACAGCCCCAGAAACATAACCAGTTAACCTTACACTTCCCTACCCAAAAGGAAAAAAAAATTTTTTAACAAGGTTCCGGAAAAATAACCACTTAACGTTACACCTCCCTACCAAAAGGAAAATTAATAATTTTTTTTACAATGTCATGGAAAAATAGCCACTTAACCTTGCATCTCACTACCCAATGGAAAAATTTTTTTTTTTAACAGTGTCTCGGAAAACTGAGCACTTAACCTTACACCTTCCTACCCAAAGAAAATAGAAAATTTTTTTAACACGGTCCAAAAAAATAACCACTTAATTTTACACCTCCCTACGTAAGGAAAAAAAGTTTTTTAACACAGTCCCAGAAAAATAACTATTTCACTTTACACCTCCCTAACAAAAGGAAAAAAGAATAATTTTTTTTACACGGTCCCAGAAACATAACCACTTAACATTACACCTCCCTACCAAAAGGAAAAAAAAATTTTTTAACACTGTCCCAAAAAAAATAATAACCTTTACCTCCCTACCTGAAGAAAAAAAAATTTAACATGGTCCCAGAAAAATTGCCACTTAACCTTACACCGCCCTGTCCAAAGGGGAAACAATAATTTTTGTTATCATGGTCCCAGAAAAATAACCACTTAATGTTTCCCCTCCCTACACAAAGGAAAAAAAACTTTTATTTTACACGGTCCCAGAAAAATAACCACCTAACCATACACCTCCCTACCCAATGGAAAAATAATAATTTTTTTTAACAGGGTTCCAGAAAAATAACCACTTAACCTTATACCTCCCTACCCAAAGGAAAAAGAAATATTTTTTTAACACGGTCCTGGAAAAATAACCACTTAACCTTACACTTCCCTACCCAAAGGAAAAAAAAATGATTTTAACAGGGTCCCGGAAAAATAACCACTTAACCTTACACCTCCCTACCTAAAGGAAAAAAATAATTTTTTAACAGGGTCCCAGAAAAATTACCACTTAACCTTACACCTTCCTACCCAAAGGAATAAATAACTTTTTTTTCACAGGGTCCTGGAAAAATAACCACTTAACCTTACACCTCCCTACCTAAAGGAAAAAAATAATTTTTTTAACAGGGTCCCGGAAAAATTACCACTTAACCTTACACCTCACTACCCAAAGGAATAAATAAAATTTTTTTAACAGGGTCCTGGAAAAATAACCACTTAACCTTACACCTCCGTATCCAAAGGAAAAAAAAAAATAATATATATTTTTTAACACGGCACAACACTCTCCTCCGATGCTGCCACAACGCCGCCAACCAAAACAGAACCAATTCTGCCACAGACGGTCACCCATCTTCAACAATGCGAGGATGAATATAGATCAGTTAAACTAAAAATATCAATATTAGAAGGAGAGACATGATTTATCAAATAAACTGACAAAACGGACTCTTACACACTTCTACACAAATATGGAAACAGCAAAAAGGTTAGGAAAAGGACTGTAATCGGTGAAAGTTACCTAATGGCCAATTTACTGGCTAGCCTTATCTTCACTAAGGGGTCTAGTTTTGAGCAAACTGCTCTTATGTGTTAAGCAATAAGCCCATGTTACACATGGGAGTACGACCTTAATTTGTGAAATCATCTGAAGTAATACTTTTAGTCAAAAATTCCAAGAGGTAACGACCAATTGTTAATCATACCAGTGCCAGTCCATGAAATGTTTATTTTATCCAGAGTCCTTGCATGAAGTCAAATAATCTCATGGCCATGAGACCATAAACAATTCTCCTCAGTATAATAAGCATAGATAACTAATATGGCATTTCTTTAGGTCTGCACACTTGAAGTCATTTACGTCCTGCTTCCCATTTTTTTGTGGTTAAAGATAAAAAGAAATGTGTATTTATGTCAGAGTAAGAAGCGTCTATAGCAGTGATAAATGTGACGAATGTATCTGGCATTTAAGAAAAATAAGTGGAACAATAATTCACTCTCCCGTTTCTTATTTTTCTCTTCTGTTCTTTTCAGAAATATGAGCACCACCGTAGGTTAACAGTACAAGGAGTCATCCTACTCAAAGGTTGCCAGGTTTATGCTCAGCGTGCCCTTCTTTCTCAGTTTTATACCAAATGCATAATTGGTCATTTTTTGTAGCCCGATAATTTATGTCTTGTGTCCTCATATTCCACGGAAAAAATAAAGTGATATTTCACGAGAGTTATTTCCTTCCCCGTGCCCGATTTAATGAAAGAAACTAAACATTGCTTTTCATAAGTACTGAAAAGAAAATGCCTGGAGAGCTATGATGCCTAATGAAAAACTATTTCAGTTAATAGTAAACTGTTCCCATTGATTACACTTTTAGTAGGCACAACTTGGACTTCCACTCGTGATGGAAAATTCTTAACGTTTCATTTACTTCAGCTGAAGAATTCTTTTCACTCTCTTTTGTTTCAGAATATAGAATTTACTTTCTTTTCAAAAGTTTTACTTTGATATCCCTGTGTCAATCTTTGTGTGGGTGGTATTTTTATCATTGCCATCAGTTTCTATACAATAGTCACCGTACAGCAGAAGTTGACGAAAGATACACACATGCTCCTCGACTGACAGTGGGTTAAGTTCCCAAGATCCCACCTCAAGCAAATGATGAAGTCATATATTCATAAACATCACAGAACAACTAGATTCCAACGGTATGTTCTGACGACCAGATACCACCATTCGTCTTCGACATTATTCACTAAAAATTCAGATAAAGCAACCATTGCGGTTCTTTACTTATTAAAGGCGTGGTGTTTTATCAGCCTAATAACATACAAGATGATATGTGTGGCGTTAAGAATAGTTGGCAGATGAGAAGAGCGATATACCCACCTCAGCAAGCAATTCGTTACCAGTAAGTTAAAGGGTCGAAATACCCGTCTCAAAAAAGAAGACGGTTCACATTAACACCTTAACTATCACGCGTCACGGCAAAGATTCTGAAAACCTAAGGTCCCTCACTATCAGTTTCTAAAATCTAGCGAAAAGAAAAATATCAGAGACCTTGGAATATATTCCAGGAAGACAAATGTTCATGAAAATAATGACACCTCTGAAAACACGTACCTAACGAGTTACATCAAAGTCTACGAAAGAAAGTGGAAGGTTTTTGCTAATAATAATCACAATAATAGCTCATAAAACCAACCCTCGAATCGTAGCTTCGAATTTCGAACCCAGAAACCTTTAACTCTCACAATAATATTTGAGATTTCAAGAAGAAAGCATAAATATTTTAACCCAGACATTCAATTCAAGGTAAAATTATTTGGGATAAATAATCACCAACTCCCAAAGAACCTGTGACCTTGAAAAATAAGTAAGGGTTAAACATAACCAAAACAGTAACATTAAGACACAAATCGATTTCTGAAGGCCGAAGACAACTATCACAGCCTTTGGAAGCTACGAAAATTAATTCTAAGTCTTTGGAGGTTAAATAAACCTAATATATCAACAGATAAGCCAAGGCAACAACTACCTATAAACTAAGTTTCAGGAACCTATTAAAATCATTATAAAGAAGAGATTCGTGGCTAATTACAATAATAATTTCTTAGAGGAACTAATAATAATAATAATAATAATAATAATAATAATAATAATAATAATAATAATAATAATAATAATATTAATAATGACTTGACCAGAAACAATGCCTTATAGTAAGGCTCAATGGAAAAAGTTACAGTGTTCATCTTTCGACAGTATTTGTTTTGTGAGATAGCATTTACCCATCTGAACCTTCTAGTTCTCACTACTAAAAAAGATTTTGAGTAATGGTGTTCTCTAAACATAAAAGTACTATGAGACCCAGAGAAAGAATACTGAATCCTTTGCCTCTGAATCGAACTTCAACCGGCAAAACAGTCTAGCTAAGAAAAACTATTTAGAGACATAACTGCAAAATTTAAAAAAAGCTGTCCAAAAAAATGTTGCCCTTTAAACTGATCTGCGGTTCTGAAAATTTAGGTTCAGTACGAAAATATTAGGAGAAAATCGTGCTGGTTCACAGGTTTCTTGGAATCTGATACTATTTACTTTATATACACCAACACACATTTATATATATATATATATATATATATATATATATATATATATATATAAATATATATAAATATATATACATATATATATATATATATATATATATATATATATATATATATATATATATATCTATATACAACCAAGGTGCAGATAGGTGAAGACCAAGGACGACATCAACTCACAGGTTGACTAAGGAAAGAGGCCAATTTCTACATCTGTCTCATCTTCATTCCGACGTTTCGTAATATTACCTTTATTACATCTTCTTGACAGATTCCCAGATGATGTAATAAAGATAATATTACGAAACGTCAGAATAAATATAAGACAAATGTAGGAGTTGGCCTATTTCCTTAGTCAACCTGTGATTTGATATATACACACACACACACACGCATATGTATATATATATATAGTATCAGATTCCAAGAAACCTATGAGACTGTTATGACCCAAATAAGAAAAATGAAAATTTTTAGAATTAACTTTTAACATTCACGTATACCTATGACCTAAAACAATTAGGTCAGGATTATGTTCACAGCCCCTCAAGATGTTTTAAATAGGGAGAGATAAAAAGTTTATGTTCACACCGATCTTGGAACTGGAGAAATGCTGGAAGATTAAAAAAATATTGGTATTTTGTGTGGATTTTTGGAGACATACTACCAGTGTTTCTGGGATTTGAAGGAACACGGATGTTTGCTATTAAACTTGGGTTGATTAAAAAAATTAGTTTTATGTAAAACAGTATAGGAAGGATGATCACCAACCCCCAGGTACTGTACATATTTACCAAATTTCATTACAATTTAAGAAGAAAGGAGTAGTAATAGTATTAATAATTTAAATGTAAAAAAAAACCAATACCTTAAAGCATAATCCAGTAGAAAGAGGAACAATTCATAAGTGAGCCTGAAAGCTAGGCCAAGTACGACAATATTTAGAAAAGTACCTACTCAACAAGTTTCTTGAAAATATAGAACAATAAAACGCTCACCTTTAAATTTGACAAGTCTTCTGGAAAGCACACCAAGGCAAAATATATTCAGTAATCTATTATCAATTTGCAAGGAACCTGTGAACCAATTTTCTCATCCATGCAACAAGAAAATGAATCGTTAAAGAATAAAATGTTAAAGGCTAAAAGATCTCTGACCTGTAAAAAAAGGTCACAAAAATAATCATCAGCTCTTCAAGGTACATATCTACCAACCAAGCTTCTTTCCAGTCAGGGAGAGAGGTAAAAGTTTATATTTGAACTGACCTTTGACCTTGAGAAATACCTAAAGGTAAAAAAAGACAACCAGAGCAGTTTGTTATTTAGTGTCCATTTTTGGAGACAATTGTTAGAGGTCCTGAGCTCTGAATGAAAAATAAAGAAATGTTTGCAGGTAAACTGACCTGTGATTTTGAAACAAATAGTCCCGTGTAAAATGATATTATTAGGTAATATAAAAACAAACTCTGTGGTACATTTTTATCAAGTTTCATCAGATTTTCAGAAGAAAGTAGTAATAACAACAACTGTACCAGGAAAAGAATACCTTGAAATATAGTTAAATGGCAATAATAACGGTAATTAAATTTCCACTGAATACGCTTTGCGAAATGCACAGCTGTCCAAAAGACACCACTGCACCATCAGAACGTTTTAATTCTCACACGTAAAAATGATTCTGATGAACACAGGCCCCTAAATATAAGCTCCTGCGGTCTATACAAAAAAAAAATGCTTGACTCTTGGCCTTTGAATCGATCTGCAACTTTCAGAAACAGGTAAAAAGTAAAAAAAATATACATATTGACTGCAGAAATAATAATCAGCTTCCCTGTGAAGTCACCAATAAGTTACAACGAGATGAACATAAAAGTTGGCCCAGATATCTGGAGAGAATCATCAGCAGTCATTACTCTAGCTACAATGTTCCTTGAAAACCAAAGAGAAGTAAAATGCTGATTTTCAAATTGATCAGTGACCTTGAGAGGTCTAGACAAAAATACATGTAGAAAATAACGACCAATCTCGAAGATTAGAAATATAAAAATAATATGCTGATGATGAAAATATTATCTGCGTTGATCTGTGGCCTTGAGAAGTAAGTTAAGGTAAAAAAAAAAAAAAAAACACTGAAAAGGCATGATCACCAGTGCCTTAAAGTACTTATCAAGTCTAAGAACAGAAAGAGATGAAAAATTTATTGATAATATAACTTTGAGAAATCTGTCAAGCAACAACGACCCAAAACGAAACTGACAGTGTCGATTTCTGATGACGACAGCCTCTTGCTGATGGAGGGAAAATGGAGAAATGTTGGCCTTTTACTGCATCTGTGATCTTGAAGACAAGTTCTACGCTGAAGCACTATTGGGGAAATATTATCATCAGCCTTGGTGATATATACTGACAACGTTACATGGAAACAAATCAAGAGATGATAATAATGATACAAAAATCGATACTTTAGACATTGAAACTAATTTCAATAAGATTATCAATGGCAATAATACCAGGAAAAAACATAGCTTCCAACATAACCAAATGTTCATAAATAAATATTTGCAGTCCCTGAACGATTTAATGTGGCAATAATGTATTACAACGAATGAACTCAGAACAGGTGATTAAAAAATAGACGAATATAAAGTACAAATGAATGGACAGTATGAGTTTGCCAATCATTTCCATGAATTGGTGGCACATTCCAGAGCTACCTTCCCACTTGTCACATATTTTCAGCCACTCAGATTTTATTTACCAGTGTCAAGCGAAATCATTGCTTTACTCTATTTCAAATTAACTTTTATGAAGAACCAACTCTGATTTAATTACTACTGCTCTCAAAATAGGCAAAATTCATCGGTCATTTAGTTCCCCATATACATTCGCTATTAACTGGGTTATTGACATGTCCCTAGCAGTTACTGCAAGAAATATGTGCTGTCAGCTGTTTTACATCAACTTGACTTTCCTTATCGTGCTGAACTCAAATAGGTTAACACGAAAGACGTGGCCACATTTTTCTGGCACCTCTTGGCACCCTCTGGCGTCTTACCTTCCGAGTAGGTCGTTCACGCTTGGCATTCCGCAACCAAAGATCGGCAGTTATATCACCGCAGTGGAAGCGGCATTAAGCTTGAATATTGTTTCATGCGTTTTAGGAACGAAGTTTTCCTTCGTCAACTTTCATAGGCTCAAAGAATTTCGTACTTAGAAATAAACAAGGTCTATGGATTGTGAATACCGTTCTCGAGCTGCATTTCCGGAAAAGTAGCCAATGCCTCTGAAACATAAGCTATTCAATGATAACAATATATATATGAAATGCATTGTGTGAGGCGTATTATTCAGCTAAACGCATGTAAGTACAGATTTTGGAAAACAAGAAAAAAAAAACCGCCTACTTACAACAAAAGCAATGAAGTATGTGCAGCTGCATGAGCACTGTTAGGTATCATGATCGGCAACAGAACATCAAAAGATACCTTAAAAAAATCGTCCACGAGACGACACTTTAAGAAGGGCACTATAGTATAAATCGTACCTCAGGTGATGTAATGCTACAGGCAATCTCAGCAATCCCGACTCAGGGCGTAATTCTTACTTGATCTGGCACCTCAGATCTAGTTCCAGAATCAGTCGTGACGTCAAGGCTTTCAATCACTGTGACAAATGACTGACGAATCCTCACAGGGGAGGTATTGACGAGGTAGCTTTCTATCGCTAGACGGCTGGAAGAGTTCTGCAGGCACATCTGAGATTCTCATCTCTATCTACTGTCAAGGGCGCAGCCTTGGTGGTTGAGGGATGGCTCTAAACTAGTCTTGTTAGAAACGAAACAGCAACTGACTGAGGGAGGTACGCTCCAGTGATCAGAAAGTAAGTCTTTAGTGAAATTAACACAATTCAGTATCAGTAAATAAGGATCCAAGGTAAACTTAGAGTGTCCACTTAAAACATATAATTCACTAAAGGCATCAGAAGATGAAATATATACAGGAGCTATCAATGGCACCCTGTGGCACTATCATAATTACTGTGCCAAATGACAATCAACAAACAAGAGTGCCACATCATTGTAAGAGATGTATCTATGCCTGACTAGGCTCACACACTTTGTGGAAGGGGATAGGAAACTTAGATAGTACAAGATGGGGAACTGCAGGCGAAGCGATTATTCACACTGGAAAACCCGGAAAATCTTGGCCGGATACAGCACAGGCAGTTTGCAAGGAGATGGGACCGTTGATCTACAGGTGATTTCACACAACAGGTTACTCGCAACACGAGTCTGCAATGCAGAGGATGTTGCAACGTGCAAGGGGATTACAAGTGAAAGTTAAATTGGAATACTTAAGCAAAATTGAGCAGCAGGAAACAAACACTTTAACACTGAACTTTTATCACTGCCATTGAAGCAAAATAAAGCTAACACTGGTATTCCAATACTTATTAACCAAATACACCACAGTCAAAATCACTGGAAATCTCTGAGGGAGAATTCAAAAGGGACTGAATATGAGAACAGGAGAACAGGTGGAAAATTCGAGTAAAAGGCAAATTGGTGAGGCTGGACAAACAACTTCCAATCACTTTACCTTGGTCCATGGACAAGACTTGGGTAGACTATAGCCAGTTCTTGTAGCAGGAGTAACACCAACGTTTTGTAGTTGTTTAACATCTAAATATGATTTGTATCTCAATATTAACACGGAAAAGCATAAAACAAACGGTCAAAAGGACGTTTGTAACACTACTAATGCGTCTCATTCATGTAATAGTTACCATTGCCATGTGTTAATATAACTGATGATCAAGTCATAACATACAAGAGAAAAAATAAAAGGGCTCGTCGATTTTCTCTCTCTCTCTCTCTCTCTCTCTCTCTCTCTCTCTCTCTCTCTCTCTCTGTCTCTCTCTCTCTCTCTCTCTCTCCACGATTCCTTCAACGTTTATCCTTCGAGGAACTAAACGTCTTCAAAGTTGCTCTTTACTATTCTTGGCAGTAAAAAGGGGGTGAGTTTTTTCTTGACTCATTCTGCATGAATACACTGAAGGGTCAAGAGAGCCAGTTGCATGCAACTGGGTCTGGCATCTTTACAACGCAAATAAGTCTAACGTTTAAGCTACGCCTCATAAATGGAGAAATGGAATGGTGATGGACGGTAAACAAATCATACTCTAGAACGCACGTGACGGAGGCCATTCGAATTATTACTGTTACAGAGAGCAAATAAACACATAGGATATCGTATGATATATATTTTTTTATTAAATCGTAAAGGAAAAAATACCAGATAAAAGACATCGAGGATTAAGGGAATCTACCAAATTATCATATTATTTTTGCTTATTATTTCTTCTGTACTTTTGGCTTCCCTTGTCCTCTCCATTTCCCCTACACTGGCACCCCAGGGTGGTTAGATCTGGTCGATCCTGCTGGCTCTGTTGTAAGTTGTACTGGAACACATGTTCCCAGGGTGGTTAGATCTGGTCGATCCTGCTGGCTCTGTTGTAAGTTGTACTGGAACACATGTTCCCAGGGTGGTTAGATCTGGTCGATCCTGCTGGCTCTGTTGTAAGTTGTACTGGAACGCATGTTCCCAGGGTGGTTAGATCTGGTCGATCCTGCTGGCTCTATTGTAAGTTGTACTGGAACGCATGTTCCCAGGGTGGTTAGATCTGGTCGATCCTGCTGGCTCTGTTGTAAGTTGTACTGGAACGCATGTTCCCAGGGTGGTTAGATCTGGTCGATCCTGCTGGCTCTGTTGTAAGTTGTACTGGAACGCATGTTCCCAGGGTGGTTAGATCTGGTCGATTCTGCTGGCTCTGTTGTAAGTTGTACTGGAACACATGTTCCCATGGTGGTTAGATCTGGTCGATCCTGCTGGCTCTGTTGTAAGTTGTACTGGAACGCATGTTCCCAGGGTGGTTAGATCTGGTCGATCCTGCTGGCTCTGTTGTAAGTTGTACTGGAACGCATGTTCCCAGGGTGGTTAGATCTGGTCGATCCTGCTGGCTCTGTTGTAAGTTGTACTGGAACACATGTTCCCAGGGTGGTTAGATCTGGTCAATCCTGCTGGCTCTGTTGTAAGTTGTACTGGAACGCATGTTCCCAGGGTGGTTAGATCTGGTCGATCCTGCTGGCTCTGTTGTAAGTTGTACTGGAACGCATGTTCCCAGGGTGGTTAGATCTGGTCGATTCTGCTGGCTCTGTTGTAAGTTGTACTGGAACGCATGTTCCCAGGGTGGTTAGATCTGGTCGATTCTGCTGGCTCTGTTGTAAGTTGTACTGGAACGCATGTTCCCAGGGTGGTTAGATCTGGTCGATCCTGCTGGCTCTGTTGTAAGTTGTACTGGAACACATGTTCCCAGGGTGGTTAGATCTGGTCGATCCTGCTGGCTCTGTTGTAAGTTGTACTGGAACACATGTTCCCAAGGTAGTTAGATCTGGTCGATCCTGCTGGCTCTGTTGTAAGTTGTACTGGAACACATGTTCCCAGGGTGGTTAGATCTGGTCGATCCTGCTGGCTCTGTTGTAAGTTGTACTGGAACACATGTTCCCAGGGTGGTTAGATCTGGTCGATCCTGCTGGCTCTGTTGTAAGCTGTACTGGAACACATGTTCCCAGGGTGGTTAGATCTGGTCGATCCTGCTGGCTCTGTTGTAAGTTGTACTGGAACACATGTTCCCAGGGTGGTTAGATCTGGTCGATCCTGCTGGCTCTGTTGTAAGCTGTACTGGAACACATGTTCCCAGGGTGGTTAGATCTGGTCGATCCTGCTGGCTCTGTTGTAAGCTGTACTGGAACACATGTTCCCAGGGTGGTTAGATCTGGTCGATCCTGCTGGCTCTGTTGTAAGTTGTACTGGAAAGCATGTTCCCAGGGTGGTTAGATCTGGTCGATCCTGCTGGCTCTGTTGTAAGTTGTACTGGAACGCATGTTCCCTTGGGTGGTTAGATCTGGTCGATCCTGCTGGCTCTGTTGTAAGTTGTACTGGAACGCATGTTCCCAGGGTGGTTAGATCTGGTCGATCCTGCTGGCTCTGTTGTAAGTTGTACTGGAACGCATGTTCCCAGGGTGGTTAGATCTGGTCGATCCTGCTGGCTCTGTTGTAAGTTGTACTGGAACGCATGTTCCCAGGGTGGTTAGATCTGGTCGATCCTGCTGGCTCTGTTGTAAGTTGTACTGGAACGCATGTTCCCAGGGTGGTTAGATCTGGTCGATCCTGCTGGCTCTGTTGTAAGTTGTACTGGAACACATGTTCCCAGGGTGGTTAGATCTGGTCGATCCTGCTGGCTCTGTTGTAAGTTGTACTGGAACGCATGTTCCCAGGGTGGTTAGATCTGGTCGATCCTGCTGGCTCTGTTGTAAGTTGTACTGGAACGCATGTTCCCAGGGTGGTTAGATCTGGTCGATCCTGCTGGCTCTGTTGTAAGTTGTACTGGAACGCATGTTCCCAGGGTGGTTAGATCTGGTCGATCCTGCTGGCTCTGTTGTAAGTTGTACTGGAACGCATGTTCCCAGGGTGGTTAGATCTGGTCAATCCTGCTGGCTCTGTTGTAAGTTGTACTGGAACGCATGTTCCCAGGGTGGTTAGATCTGGTCGATCCTGCTGGCTCTGTTGTAAGTTGTACTGGAACACATGTTCCCAGGGTGGTTAGATCTGGTCGATCCTGCTGGCTCTGTTGTAAGTTGTACTGGAACACATGTTCCCAGGGTGGTTAGATCTGGTCGATCCTGCTGGCTCTGTTGTAAGTTGTACGGGAACACATGTTCCCAGGGTGGTTAGATCTGGTCGATCCTGCTGGCTCTGTTGTAAGTTGTACTGGAACACACGTTCCCAGGGTGGTTAGATCTGGTCGATCCTGCTGGCTCTGTTGTAAGTTGTACTGGAACACACGTTCCCAGGGTGGTTAGATCTGGTCGATCCTGCTGGCTCTGTTGTAAGTTGTACTGGAACACACGTTCCCAGGGTGGTTAGATCTGGTCGATCCTGCTGGCTCTGTTGTAAGTTGTACTGGAACACACGTTCCCAGGGTGGTTAGATCTGGTCGATCCTGCTGGCTCTATTGTAAGTTGTACTGGAACACATGTTCCATAGAACAACGTCCATGAAGAATAATTTCATACAACACAAACAGACAGAACAGGAAAAAAGTGCAACTGAATAGATAAAAACTTAACCTTATCTGAATTTTACTCTGTCAGTTCCGTTATACTCACGAAACACTACATCGAAATCATCAAAATCCAAACATACCTGAGGGTGAGAATTTCCCAGCGCTACAGAAAACATAAAACACCTCATCAGCTTTAGACAGAAACGTTCAGCATTCCGATACTGGGCGGAGCAGCCGAACTAAAAATGCTAATTCATTCATGCATACTCTGCTCTTTTTTATTTGATCTCTGTTTGATCTTTTTGTTTTGTACTTCGGAATTATTAGTGATTATATATATATATATATATATATATATATATATATATATATATATATATATATACATATACATATATATATATATATATATATATATATATATATATATAAATATATATATATATATATATATATATATATATATATATATATATATATATATATGTCTATCTATATATATATATATATATATATATATATATATATATATATATATATATATATATGTATATATATACATACATATATATTTTTTTATTATATCAAAGCTTCAGGTACGAAGGGTATCAAGTAAAATCCTTTATTTCGGGTGGTTTCTTCAGATCAACCTGAATGATATAGTTGTAGCACCTGCATATATGCTCTCTCCCCCTCTCTCTCTCTCTCTCTCTCTCTCTCTCTCTCTCTCTCTCTCTCTCTCTCTCTCTCTCTCTCTCTCTCTCTCTCTCACTGGCTAACCTAGCTGTATTCGCACAGCCACTCTCACACGAATACATGAACTCACGCAAAGGTCGAATTCCCACGCATAATTCACATTATGCACAAAAAGATGGCACAAACGTACTGTGCCTCAACATCATCTTAATCATTTAGCACAAAAATGATAAAGTGATAAATCGTTGCAAATAACAATAGTACCCGAAACTCGCGAACCAACAACGCTAGAGAGGGGTCAGCCACCACCGCTGAGCAATAATGACCTCTGACCGCGATATAGGAGAGCGCCGTCATACAACTTTGGGGTACACTGCCAGAGCAGCTCCCACCTACAGTATACCTTCTCGCTCTGGTTTCCGTGTTTCTTGTACTTTTCCTCCCTCTTCAATGGCATCGTTTAATGTAAACTTACTCAAAGATTCGATAAGAAATCACTTAACAAGTCTTATATTTTATTTCACAATACTCATGTATATATGTATATACATATATATATATATGTATATATATATATATATATATATATATATATATATATATATATATATATATATATATATATATATAGCATAAAAAGTGTGAGAGAAATACAGTGAATAAAATAAAGAAGGTAAACTTACTCAAAAATTCGATAAGAAATCACTTAACAAGTCTTATATTTTATTTCACAATACTCATGTATATATGTATATACATATATATATATATATATATATATATATATATATATATATATATATATATATATATATATATATATATATATATATATATAGCATAAAGAGTGTGAGAGAAATACAGTGAATAAAATAAAGAAGGGTAAATAATATATATATATATATATATATATATATATATATATATATATATATATATATATATATATATATATATATATATATATATATATATATATAAATTGGTCTGTAATTATTTACATTACTGGGATCCTTTCCACATTTGGGGATAGGAATCATTATAGAATTTCGCCATTCATCAGGAAATAGATTTCTAATCCATAAATGATTACAGAACTGTAAAAGGCGTGACCTTGTCGAAGGTGCTAAGTGACTGATCATCTTAAAACAAATATTGTCACCCCCAGGAGCAGATTTATTGCTGTTCAACTGATCATATTAGAACTCTTCCATATTAAACTTTCTTTTATAATATACATCTTCTATTGTTTCAAAATTTATTGTTATTAGTACATTGTCTCCATGAACAAAAGCAGACTATATATATATATATATATATATATATATATATATATATATATATATATATATATATATATATATATATATATATATATATATATATATATATATATAGCCTGCTTTTGTTCATGGAGCCTATGTACTAATAACAATAAATTTTGAAACAAGAAAAGATGTACAGTATATTATAAAAGAAAGTTTAATATGGAAGAGTTGTAATATGATCAGCTGAACAGCAATAAATCTGCTCCTGGAGGTGACAATATTTGTTTTGAGATGATCTGTCATTTAACACCTTTGACAAGGTCACGCCTTTTACAGTTCTGTAAGTATTTATGGATAAGAAATTTATTTCCTGATGAAAGGCGAAATGCTATAATGATTCCTATCCCCAAATCTGGAAAAGGATCACAGTAATGTAAACAATTACAGACCAATTTCCTTAACAAGTTGCTTATGCAAATTAATGGAGAAAATGGTGAATGCTTGACTGGCGTGGCACATTCGAGAAAATAAAATTCTGACTTCCACTCAATTCGGGTCACAATACTTTTTTTGACATTGAAAAGGCATACAATACTACAAGGAGGTTTGCAATATTGAAAACATTATATCAAAACAGCATCCGTGGACATTTACCTAGATTTATCCAAAACTTTCTGACAGATCACACTTTACAGGTGAGAGCTGCTGATGTATTGTCAAATACATTGCCACTTGGAAATAGTGTTCCACAAGGAAGCGTCTTTAGTGGCAGACTCTTTACATAAGCAATAAATGATGCCAGTAATAACCTACCTTTTGTAACCTGTATATATGGATGATTTTGCTGTATACTATTCAGCATGTCGAATAAGACATACAGAACAACTCATTAATAAAGTCATAATAAAAATAGATGAATGGGCCTCACCTGCTGGCTTTAAATACTCCATAGATAAAACTCAAGCAATCATGTTTTACAAAAATAAAAAGTGGAAAAAAGGTGAGGAAATGGATTTAAAAATCAGAAACCGTAGTATACCAACTGGACAAACAGCAAAATTTTTGGGATTAGAATTTGATACTCACTTGAACTGGAAAGCCCGCATAACATACATGAAAGCAAAATGTAAAAGAGCATTAAATTTAATTAAAAACTATGAAACACTACGTGGGGAGCAGATAGTCATACCCTTACTGTACTGTATAAAGCATCACTGCTGTCATTGATTATGGAAGCGAAATATATAGCTCAGCATCAGACGCAACACTGATATCTCTCTCTCTCTCTCTCTCTCTCTCTCTCTCTCTCTCTCTCTCTCTCTCTCTCTCTCTCTCTCTCTCTCCATAGAGAGCTAGTAATAATGAAGAGTGCTCTGAGAATTCAGACAAGTGATTCTCCAACAAAAAAATGATTTAAATTAAGAGGTGTATTTATAAACAATCACTTACCACCTTTCCCTGTTAGAGCTAGAAGATTGTTTGAGTCGCCGAATATAAATATACAATTACCTTTAATAGAAAAATTACCTCCTCCTTGGACTATGAATAAAATGAGAATTTGAACATACTTAAGATATTTATCAACAAGTTACTCATATACTCCAGAACACCATAGACAATATACAATAGAATATATAACCTGTAAAGATCCACATTACGCAATATACACAGACGGATCAAAATCACAATATGGAGTGGGATATGCTGAAGTATCCAGAGACAAAACATATCAGTTCTCTCTGCCTGGTAATGCCTCAATATATGCAGCTGAGTTGTGTGCAATAGCATCAACCATAAAAATAATTAAAGAAACCTCTTGTGATAATTTTGTGATTTTCAGCGACCTTAGAAGCGCCATAGAAGCTATTCAAAGTTACAAACCAAAAATTAATATTGTACAACAAAATATGTTATTACTCCATAAGTTGTAAAATAATGGGAAAATATAGAAATATGTTGGATCCCTGCTCATGTAGGGATTTAGGGAAATGAAGAGGCTGGTGAAGCACCAAAAGAAGCGGCCCATATGACAAGTTCAAATGTAAATATCCCTATTAATGATTCTGTAACACAAAAAATAGGTATTATAAATAAATGGCAAAACAATTGGAATGAGGAACCTGAAAATAATAAGTTGAAGCAAACAAAACCTGGTGTTAAAAAATGGAGTTCATCACACCAAAGAGAGGGATATGCGCAAGTAATTCTAACACGTCTCCGAATAGGCCATACTCGTCTGACACATGGATGCAAGATCTAGCATGGACACTTAATGGCAGCCCACACGAACCAGTCCCCGAATGCTCAGAATGCAAAGTGAAAATGACCGTTGGACATGTGTTAAGTGAATGTTCGTAATACAACCAACAACGGTTATCAACTTTCGGATATGGGTCAGTTGTTGAAATCTTATCGGAATCTATATTTTCAATTGTCCCAATTTTGATATTTATGAGGATTAGTAAATTAACTGATAAAATATGAAGTAATTTATGAAAATACAAAAACTCACGTGGCATTTAATAAATAAATAAATAAATAAAAAATCCGAAGTTTACAAATATTAACATTCAGAGTTTTATTTTATTTTTTTATTGTGCAGGTGGAAACGTGAGTGAATGTATTTAATGTGTGTGTGTATTCTAGTATGGAAGCATATGCCTTTTTGCATATTTTTGATTAAAATTTCATTGTTCATTCATCATTTAGTCCCAGTGCTTGGCCTATGGCCTAGACCTGGTACTCCATTTCATGTTATTCCTTCGGGCCAGCCCTATGAGAGCCGTTAATCAGCTCAGTGGTCTGGTCAAACTATTTTAATAATAGTAATAACCAATTGCAATATGCTTTTCAAGGTGGTTACCCATCCAGCTGTTTATCAGATCCAATGTTACCATCACTGATTGAATGACCAGTAAGTAAAGATGCCCAGTTCACTGGTGAGAGGCCCCTTTTTCAGTACTGTGTGAGCAAAGTATGGTATAATTATACTCCTCGTGGACTGAAGTTGGTTGCAACTGATGGAAAAGCCGGTATATTTACAGTATATCGCAAACTCATTGTCAAATAACAGGTGATAGCTGAAAAGACTGCATTTCCTTGGGTTGGCTCCTCTAAATAGACAGCAGAAATGGGTAGAGCTGTGGGTGAGTCAACACTTGTATTATCAGGAAGACTAAGTAAAGGAAGAAAAGGTACAAATTTGTGACTTCATTGCATGGTCAGAGCTGAATGTGGAAGGAGTAGAACTTCTGATATTGAGTGAATGATATTATGGCTCAAGATTAGAAAAGAATGAGAATTGAAGGGAAGGCATTTTGGACAGTGAATCCTTGTCTGGCTTGGTTTGGAGAGCATGAAAGGGCCGCTGTGCAAAGTGATTTGAATATCAAAGACAGGTGGCAGAGAAAGATATGACATTGTTGGTAGTTATGGAGTTTATAGATGAAATGAGAATGGAGAAAATCTTGTGTACATTCGATTGGAAAGAGGTCTGACTGCTGGAAATGAATGAGTTCCAAAGAATAGTGTGTATGAGTACAGCTGGGAGAGTGGAAGCTATAGGAAAAAGGAATTGCTGGATTGCGTGGTAGTACAGAATAGATGAAAGAGTAAGTTGCTGAGTGCAATAGTACAAAGGGGATTGATCATTATTTAGGATAGATAAAATTTGGAAAGTAAAGTGGGAAAATGTCTCTTCAAATATTTTTAAGACAAGGAGGTTGGATATAGTGGAATTAAAAATGCCATATAAGGAGACAATGGATGACCTATAAGGATTTGTAAAATTCCATAAGGCAGTAAAAAGGACAGCAAAGAGTGATTTCAGGTATAAGAACATAGGAAGAGGAAAGAAAATAGTAATTAGGGCAATGAAAAAATAAAGTTTCAGTAAGGAAAAAACATGTAGTAGGATAGGTAGGATAGTCAAGAAAGCAGCGAGAAAGGAAATATGGCAAATAATAAAAGTAGAAGAGAGAAGGTGAACATGACCTTTAAGGAGGATAAAAGTTGTTCTATGGTTGAACAACTACAGGGACAGATTAGTGAACAAAATGATCTCAGAATAAATAAGGCAAATGGAGAGGTGCTGTCCCGATGAAGTAAGTGTTTCAAAGTTTATCTGAGTATGGATTAAAGGAGAAAGGTATACTTGAACGACACAAGAGGGGAAACGGTTAGAGTGGGGTGATAACTCTGGTTGAAGTGACTGTTGAGGACGTAAGGAGTGAGGGCAGTTAAGAGTCTGATGAACCGGAAAATCCCAGGAGTAGACATGATTATAACTGAGATGCTGCAGTATTCTTCTGGAAGTGTCACTGGTTGAGGAAACGTAAAGGTAAAAGAGGCTACTAAAGAATTATAGGGGCGCAACATTACTTAGAACACAAGAGAATGTGGATGGTAGAAATGTGATTGAAAAAGTAAAGAAAGATGTCGTAAGGACCTATATGGGGATAACACAGGAAGATGCGTTGATTAAACGTTCGTTATGAGAGCTATGCGACAAGTTTAAAAGTACGTGGAAAACTGTACCTGGCGCACAGTGCTTAGAGAAAACTTTGATAGAGTTGAAAGAGTCAAAACGGAGGGTGCTAATGGTATGTGGCGAAGAAGATATATTGGTACGAGTGACTAAAATGTTCCATGATAGCAGTAAGGCTTAAGCTAATATGTAGATGAAAATATGGCTACTTTGGTACGCAAGTGAGTCAGTGATGAGACTGTTATGCCTCTGTGGTTGTCCGGTATTTTACTGAATGAGGCGATGCTAAAAGTCGGAAAATGGGCATTAGATCTGGGCAGCATAAGTAAAGTGAAACATTTCAGATGTGTTACACAAGGGTCAAGGTGTTGAGAAAATAGAGATTTTCCAATGAAAAGTTGATAAAGATAATAGGCAGAGTTTTAAAAAAATAATATTTAGCATCTTTTTAATTCGCCATCATTTAACTTACGAAAACATATTAGCAGTTTGCTATTAACTCACTGATAAAAGTATTTGATTTTATTAAAGCCAATACTAGAATGGGGAGCGTGTATATATATATATATATATATATATATATATATATATATATATATATATATATATATATATACATATATATATATATATACATACATACTACATATATATATATATATATATATATATATATATATATATATATATATATATATATATATATATATATATATACATACATACATACATACATACATACATATATATATATATATATTATATATATATATATATATATATATATATATATATATATATATATATAATATATATATATATATATACATATATATATATATATATATATATATATATATATATATATATATATATATATATATATATATATATATATATAAAGGGGTATGAGCCGGTTAAAGTATCAAGGTAATGCTTCTTTTATCTGAAAATCATTTTGATGCTCTAACAATCTTGTATATTATGACTACAGACCACAGGTCAGGATTAAAATGTAAGTTCAGTTGCTTTTATATAAAAAATGATGTATGATAAAACACTGCTAAAATATAATGAAAATTATTTTTCCGTAATCTGCTGTAATCAGAGAAAGATATTCAGTTTTACCTACTGTTCTATATATTCAATAGGCAGTCAAATAACTTTTACAAAACGCAGATATAAAATACAGATGTGTACCAAGGCAATTTTTTTCTTTCAAATTCGTAGTCATAGAAGTGATACAATTCAAACTTTACATAAACATAAAAAAAGTGTGAATACAATGATAAGAGAAATAAAAAGCGTTCAGAATATATATATCAGCCACCTGACTGACAGAAAAATAACTTTAATGATCAATAACGACATAATTAATCACTTGTCTCTGAAGATCAACCTCTGACTTTAGGATGCGCAAGTCTTTTTCCCTAAAGTGGGTAACCTGTTAAAGGTAAGTTGGTCATTAAATTTATCCTTTTGATGACTCATCTTCACCTTTATAATGAAGGGAAAACATGAACAGTAAGACAATGATTTCTATTGACGATGAATTGTCAGTAGCTTGGTCTTACCTATTAAAATTGCATACTTTGTAACTGTGGCCTACGCCCGGCCCACCTTTCTCTCTCTCTCTCTCTCTCTCTCTCTCTCTCTCTCTCTCTCTCTCTCTCTCTCTCTCTCTCTCTATATATATATATATATATATATATATATATATATATATATATATATAAATCAGTTAAGTCAGCTTTCAGTAACAGATAGTGTTTTACACACACACGCACATATACGAGGCGTGACAATAAAGAAATGAGATTTATCTCAAAAAAGTTTTATTACAAAATCTACAGAGAAATTATGCATTGTCCCCGTCAAAGTAATACCACCCAGAGTTAATGCATTTCTTCTTTTGCGTCTGCCACCCACGAAAGCCCTTGGCAAAGTCCTCCTCCCTGAGGCCCCTTAGCTCCCTCATCACAGTGGCCTTGCTTTCTGCTACAGAGGTGAAATGGGTTCCTTTGAGCACAGTCTTAAGCCTGGGGAAGAGCCAGAAGTCGCACGTTGCGAGATCTTAGGAATATGGAGGGTGGTCGAGAACTGCAATCTGTTTGTCGGCCAAGAGCTGCCTCACACTGAGCGTGGTGTGTGCAGGTGTGATGTCATGGTGAAGCAGCCACGGATTGTCTCTCCACAGAGCCTGCCTGCTGTGCCGCACCCAGTCATGGAGGCAATTTAGGACACTGCATCTTCTCCATAAGCCCCTTGGAGAAGTTTAAGACACTCGGTTCGGGCCTTCCCCAACTTAAACAGGAATTTCAAACTGATTCTCTGCTCCATGTTTACGCCACCTCCAGTTGTGTGACAAGGCGTAACAGCAGTGTGATACACAACAGCCTGAAACAGAAGCACAGAGTGTGGGAGGTGAACGATATTATAGCAGAGTAGTGGTGACATGTTGAGCAACACAGTGACATCGGCAGTTAGCCAATTGGCATTGAGACATAAGTGATGCTTCCACAGTCTCGTTTCTTTATTGTCACACCTTATATATATATATATATATATATATATATATATATATATATATATATATATATATATATGAAATATTTTCTGTTAGAACAGAATTCCATCAAATATAAGGGAGCCCATTGAAACGCCAAAATGTGGAAAATAATAAGCAGATCCGACAAAGATGGCAAAATTGTGATTATGGACAAAGACTTTTACCTCAACAAAATCAACCAACTCCTTAGTGACACTAACACTTAGGACAAATTAACGAAAAATCCCCTCCAAAACGTCCCCACAGAATTTTTTAGGAAAGTAAGATTAACTGGCAAAGACAAACAGAGCACTGAACTACCGGAGAAATTTAGTCATTAACCCAAAACCACCTTACCTTTATGGCATTCTGAAACTCAAAGATAATCTCCCATTCAGACCTATCATCTCATGTGCCGGAGCTTTCAACTATAAAATTTCTAAGTGGTTAGCTGGCCTCCTTTCCCCTTTCTTAGGCACATTTTCTCCCAGTCACATTAAACATTCTGAAGATTTCTGTAACAAATTCAAAGAAGCACATATATCACTTCACGACATGAAATTTCTAAGTTTAGATGTAGATTCCTTATTCACAAAAGTACCAGTACAGGACGTTCTACAGTTTTTGATGGAAAAATTAGCCCGACGATATCTTAACATTCTGGGATAATAAGTGGGCCAGTTTCAATGAATTTCTTTCGAAATTAAATGCATTATTGCCTAGCATCAAATTTAAAGTTGAATGGGAAACAGACAACAAAATTCCTTTTCTTGACGTTTTAATACTTAGGGACACGACAGAATGCATATTTACCGTATACAAAGACCAACTTCCTCTCTGTCATATATCCATTTTTATAGCTATCATGACATCTCAATCAAAATTGGTGTAGCTAGCAATTTATTCTTAAGAGCTTTACGGATTTGCTCCCCGGATCTCCTGGAAAAGGAAACTGAACTAATCCATAAGCAACTCTCATCTTTAAAGTAACCTGACCATTTCATTAAAAAATCGATCCACAAAGCAAACACTATTTTCTACCGTTCCCCCCATAACAAGACCAGAGAGACGCCCAGCAATAAAATAAAAATCCAACACCTGGACAGGATTAAGATGTTGACACAGACACTTGGAAACTCTAACCTTTTTGCTTTTACTTACCTAAATACCCTAGCCAAATCCCTGATTAATGTCTAACAAAAACCAGTCCCCAAAGACACAGGAGTTTACGAAATCCCTCGCCTCGACTGTGACCAATCTTATACTGGCTTCCCAGGCAAATGATCCCCCCAAAGATTAATGCAGCATAAACGTTCAGTTAGGTACGGACAACAGAGCTGAGCTATTTTTAACCACATAAACAACCATAACTATGGAATAAACTGGTATATGTCTCGTATCATTTATAGCAGCAATTGTCGGTTCAAAAGCCAGATGGTGGAATCAGCTTTGATTAAACACAGAAACACCATGAATCTTTCAAGAGGTGCGTGGGATTCAGATATCATAGATAAAATCTTCCTCCAACCAGCGATCAAGAAGATTAAAGAGAAACTGTCCACTGGAGTGACTTAACGGCTGACCGATGGATCTCCTGGTATAAATACGGCTCTTCTGTAACTTTTATCCATTCGCTGTTTGTCTGGGGAAAGAGACAGTTTGGTCTCTGGAATATAGTTTTTATTTTTCACATTTTGGCATTTCTATGGGCTCCCTTATATATATATATATATATATATATATATATATATATATATATATATATATATATATTTATATATATATATTTTTATATATATATATATATATATATATATATACTGTATATATATATATATATATATATATATATATATATATATATATATATATATATACTGTATATATATATATATATATATATATATATATATATATATATATTATATATACATATATATATACAGTATATATATATATATATATATATATATATATATATATATATATATATATATATATATATATATATATATAATATATATATATATAAATTTATGTATATATATACATATATATACAGTATATATGTTATGACCCTACACAAGGTCAGATAGGGTCATAATCTCTTACTTCATCTCAGACAAAGGCATACTGGAGTGAAATGCCGAGATGCAAAACTAGACTTTATTTGCAAATTTAACGGAAGTATTTCAGCGAAAGCTGCGGTTATGAAATAGAGTGAGTCACACCCCCTAAAAAAAGGATATCATAACTAGAGGAAATTCAGATTCACAATCAATCGAATTAATGATTGTAGACCAACCAATACTAGAGACTGACACCCTGGTCACCAAACAAAATTAAAAGGTCATAATTATTCTAGACCAAAATAAATGTCATGTAGTATGTAAAAGAACACCACTTCCAAAATATTCGTCTTCACAGGACGAAACCCAGCATTCCTGTCAAAAGAAACACACAATATGTTAAAACCTGAAAAGTGTTTAAAGAAATCAAATTTTTTTTGTTAGCTGATAGGTAAGATGGGTTAAAGAAGAGTGAGGGCAGTTAGCTAGCTAACCATGGTAGGGAATAGTTTAGAAAGTGAAATATTAGTAGGGAATAGTTTAGAAAGTGAAATATTAGTAGGGAATAGTTTAGAAAGTGAAATATTAGTAGGGAATAGTTTAGAAAGTGAAATATTAGTAGGGAATATTTTAGAAAGTGAAATATTAGTAGGGAATAGTTTAGAAAGTGAAATATTAGTAAGAGTAATGTCAAGTGTGGTTTATCCACAATTTTATTTAGGTAAGGGTACAATTTTTCTAATATTAACATAATACAATAATAATCTTACATTATAACAACATGGTAAATTGTGCATATTGCATATTTTGAATTTTATTTCTTATTAGTATAATCATATTTAAAACGTAAAATAAAATAAAGAAATTAGTTCCAATTTCCTCATTTTAACTTCAATACGGAAAAACGCACAATGGAAAACAGAATGGGAAAATGCGACACAAAACTGGGTATTCCATAAGTCGGTCATGTCGACAGTCAACCCGAAAGGCACCTAGTCTCCTCACTGTGCCATACGATTACTGAACCTTTAAAACCACCAAGAAAAGACCATATGATAAAACTATGAAACAATTCCAAGTTACTAACAGGAATTTCGACAATCAACCCCCTATCAGGTACACTAACATTAAGATACTACCCAGTTCTTCGTTGGGAGAGTGGGTTCCGTTCTTAGCTAGCACTCTGCTGGCCGCGAGTTCGAATCTCCGGCCGGCCAATGAAGAATTAGAGGAATTATTTCTGGTGAGAGAAATTCATTTCTCGGTATAATGTGGTTCGGATTCCACAATAAATTGTAGGCCCTGAATTGGTTCTTAGCCACGTAAAATAAGTCTAATCCTTCGGGCCAGCCCTCTCTAGGAGAGCTGTTAAGGTCTGGTTAAACTAAGCTATACTTAACTTAACTTAAAATATTAGCCATACAAATTCTTCCCAGTAAAAATTACCTGAGAACCATACAGATATACCAAATTCATTAAAGGAGATTCTAAACACCCGAGAGGTACAATATCTCCCAAAGTTCACCCTTAGAAGTGGCAACCACTGTCTTAACCTGAGTTTGAATTTCCAATGACACATATTCCACTTTTACTCAATATTCAACGAGGTAGACTGACAGGACGACAAAGCCACCGTAACATCTAAACCTCCCCCCATCCTATCAACTCGTGACCAATAACCATTACAGTCCTTAAAGTCCCAAAACCTCACCGTAATTACCCATAACTATCTCATAAAGTCATCAAAGTTTTACCCTGGCTAACAAACACTGCCGATACCTGCTCAGTTCTCAGCAAATTATCAATTGACATACTAGCAATCACTCCTATGATCATAACGACCACAATTACCAAAGGCGCAGCCCTCTTACTCCTAGTCTCCCTAATCCTATCCTGAACCCTAACTGTTGTAGCATTAAGTTTGGTTAGCCAACCTCGTAACAGATCAGACAGATTCCGTCCGATATTCATCTCACCCAAAAAAATAAGTCCTAAGCAACAGAACTTTATTCTGAAACTCTATACTCAAAGATATTGCGTCAGATGACAACTACACCTCATAATATTCTTATATAATAGCACCCGGGCCTAACCTCACTACGAAATTAGCCCATGCCACGACTCCCAAAGTCATGTGAATACGAGACTTCAGCATAAAAAAAAGAAAAGAATCTAAAAGTTACCAGATCTCCAAACGGGAAAGAAAAAAAAACAAAAAAAAGGGGGAATAAAAGAAACCCATATATCTATAAAACCCTATGGTATTTTGCAATTAATTTTAACTAAGTATTGCAGCACACAAGAGCAAAATACTGAACTCGGACAATTAAAGATTTGTATAACTCTACGGACCTACGTCCTCCCTAGTTAAAAAAAACTACAAGTCACGCCCAATTAAAACCCATTAAAAAACAAAGAGAGAGAGAGAGAAATAATGATCAGAACCACAGTACAACACAGGATCTAACCCATAAGATTCCCATCAACCTGTCTTCTTAATTCTAGATATATGTGTCAACTGAGACACACCCGTATTCTCATCTAGAACAACAAATCTCTTCCCCTTCTTCACTCCTACAATACGAAAAGGACCTTCAAATTTAGGACCTAGCACAGTGGTTCTCAATCTTTTTTGAGTGATGGCACCCTAACTAATGTAATCATTACCGTGGCACCCCTTCTTCACCATCCCACCATATCGCATGAATTAACTTCTTATTTAATGAATAAAATTATTTTCCATACTACATATATATATATATATATATATATATATATATATATATATATATATATATATATATATATATATATATATACATACATATATGTGTGTGTGAACGTATTAGATTAGACACACTGATAATAATTATATGAAGACTTCTGCAAACCTTTTTTTTCTTGCAAATGTTCACTGAGATGATCTAGCCAAGACAAAACTCATGATAATCTTGCGGCACCCCTAGGCACTGTCTGTGGCACCCCAAGGTGCCACGGCACCCAGTTTGAGAATCACTGCCTAGCATATAGTTCAACTGATCCCTGACATTTATTTTCACAAAAACCCTACCTCCCACAGCAACTCTAGCTCAATCCGGCTTTTCATTACTTCTATCCACCTGTGTTTTCATTTCAAGATTCCTAGCAAGACCCGCATATCTCTCTTTTGCCGTCGACACAAGCGCCCTAACAGTACCATCCCCCGATGGAATAGGTAACAAATCAAACGCCCCCAGTGCTGGGTAACCAAACAGCACTTCGTTGGGAGACACCCCAGTGGTATCGCTAACCATGAAATTAATGCTATGCTGCACCTGTGGAATATATCGATCCCAATTTACATCATTCCCCCCTACGGTCATTCTGAGAGCTTCAATAACCTTCCTTTTTTCCCGTTCACACAGCCCATTAGCTTCTGGTCTATAGGGAATAGTCTTTCCGAATGCCCATTACATCCGCAAGACACCATAACGTCTTGTTCACAAATTGTCTCCCATTATCTGTAATCAGCACCTCAGGAACCCCATAATGACAAATATATCCATTCAAGAATGCGACCGCCACCTCTACCGCTGTTTTTTGCTTCAACGGAAAAATCTCTAGGAACTAAGTTAATTCGTCAACAACCACCAACAGGTGCCTCTGGTCATAACTAGATTCACAGACAGACGTTGGTTAACAGGTCCATGCGGACCTTGGCCGATGACCTGCTGGAATAGGAGATGACCCCAGTTTACAAGAAACGACCCTCGATGGCTTATAATCATTACAAGCTGAACAACCTCTCACAAAGTCTTCCACTGACGTGAGAATATTCTTCCAAAAGAATTGTCCCCGTATATTCTGATATACTCGTACGTCTTCTCAATACCCAAATGCGGACTGCACAAATCTAGGGACATTTTAGATAGACTAAACATAGAATCGTGTTTTACTGATAAAGTCAATAATATCATCCTCAGCCCAGGATTTTATAAAGTTGATAATGTTATGAAAAATGAGATATTTAAAGAACCAACAGTTAAAAGAGCCTTTTCCCTCGTAAGACAACGTAGTAATGACTCTTCATAACGGTGGGCTGTTTGATGCATTACCTAATTTGTAAACACTAGCAATTGGATAGTTGACCTTTACTCTTAAGTATGTATTTTTTCTACCAGACGAATGTAATGTTACATCATTGCACTTTTTCAATTCTCTGTTACTGTGATCAGGCCTTGAATTAAAGACGAAAGCTCAGGGTCTACTACCTTTCCTTTCACCTTATCCTGCGAGCGCTTCTGATATTTATATGCCACGGGACCATCGCGGTATTGGATGAATATATACGAACCGTAAGAGTTTGCGAGCGTTTGCTTTTTTTAATTATTTCGCAGGGTTTATAACGACATACCTTAGTACTTATTGTAGAAGGGATCTTTAATAAGAAGAATCCTTTAGTTGTGTTCAGTATTATATGGTTATAGAAATGTAGAGGACACTTAGAAAAAATAGCAACAAATAAAACATTGAATCCATGATCTGCAAATTTAATCTAGAAGTGTACAAGGAGAGACTTTAAAGACTTTATCGCAAGTGCTGAAATTTCATTAATGTGTTAGCTTCAGAGAGAGAGAGAGAGAGAGAGAGAGAGAGAGAGAGAGAGAGAGAGAGAGAGAGAGAGAGAGAGAGAGAGAGAGCAATCAACTACTATGATTATATTAGCCAGGATAAAGTATTGAAATCAAAACGATTATATTATAAATAATAATGCCGAATAAGGTTCTGATTTCTAGAAAACGGCACAGGGCTTCATGATAAGCATATTAATGGGGTTATACCTTAGTTTAACCAGACCACTGAGCTGATTAACAGCCCTCCTTGGGCTGGCCCAAAGGATTAGATTTATTTTACGTGGCTAAGAACCAATTGGTTGCCTAGCAACGGGACTTACAGCTTATTGTGGAATCCGAACCATATTATACCGAGAAACGAATTTCCATCACCAGAAATAAATTCCTCTCATTCTTCACTGGTCGGTCGGAGATTCGAACTCGCGGTCAGCAGAGTGCTAGCTGAGAACGGAACCCACTCGCCATTCATGCTAAGGAATGTTCTGTGATACAAAATCACATTGTAAATGAACAGCCTATTTCACCAGAAGCTGAAATATTTCATGAAAGAAGAGAATACGACAAGAAACTCGTCGGCCGATTTGGTTTATGAATTCAGACACTTGTTGAAACAGTGTGCCTCTAGATATTTGCCACTGACGTCATTCCATGCATCAGTTTATGCACGTATTTTGCACAATTTGTGACTGTGAATTACAAATAGATTTCAGATTGATGAACGATGAAGCCGGCACATGATGAATCTCATTCATGGATCCGGTTGCATGGCTAAGTGACTGCTTGAGCGTTTGAGAATGACTCAGCAGCATTTTTGGACCTTTGGGCTTTGTGGATCCTGTGTGCATGAGTGAGCAGCCTTTGACGGAAAAGGTAACCAGTTTAACGAGCGATCATCAGCTAAGTTAAGTATATCTTAGTTTAACCAGACCACTGGGCTGATTAACAGCTCTCCTATGCTATCTCAGTCATCAAGGGGCAAGAGCGCAACGCTGTTGTTACTCTGCCTGAAAAGAAGTTCCTTTTCTGCCTTTTTTACTCCAAAGCTAGATGAAAGGAGACTGAATTTATATGTGCAGTAGATGATCGTCATTTTTCTTAAGGGTGTTCAAACATCTGTTAAGTTCACATAATATTTCTGCTCATCAGAAACGTAGGAGAGCAGTTATGGCTATTCATTCGCTTCATAACCATTGATAGCGACTTGTTCTAATCGGCGTGCATGAGCACAGCAACACTAATCCTGTTGCATTACATTTTATCTTTGAGTTAAATGTCAAGCTGAAACCTTCAGTAATTGCTTGGAAGATATACGAACCAAACTTAACTTTATTTATGGTTTAATTTTAATTTTCCAAACACTGAGCTCTAAAACAAATACAGTGTTGATATGTTCTTTCCCCTGAATACTATATTCTTCATGTAAGCAAGTTCTTCATTGGAGTGGTGGGTAGAGCTCTCGGCTAGCACGCTGTTGGCCCAGCGTTCGACTCTCCGACCGGCCAGTGAAAAATGAGAGGAATTTATTTCTGGTGATAGAAATTCATTTCTCGTCATAATGCGGTTCGGATTCCACAATAAGCTGGTTTAGCCCTTCGTTGGCTGAGTCGGTTGATCTTCAGACTGTCACTCAATGGGCCGGAGTTCAGTTCCCCCGGCTGGCTGATGAAGAGTTAGAGGAATTTATTTCTGGTGATAGAAACTCATTTCTCGCTATAATGTGGTTCGGATTCCACAATAAGCTGTAGGTCCCGTTGCTAAGTAACCAATTGGTTCTTAGCCACGTAAAATAAATCTAATCCTTCGGGCCAGCCCTCTCTAGGAGAGCTGTTAATCAGCTCAGTGGTCTGGTAAAATTAAGGTATGCTTAACTTTATGTACAGTAGGTCCTGTTGCTAGGTAACCAATTGGTTCTTAGCCACGTAAAATAAATCTAATCCTTCGGGCCAGCCCTCTCTAGGAGAGCTGTTAATCAGCTCAGTGGTCTGGTAAAACTAAGGTATAAACTTTTCGTATAGTAGGTCCTGTTGCTAGATAACCAATTGGTTCTTAGCCACATAAAATAAATCTAATCCTTCGGGCCAGCCCTAGGAGAGCTGTTAATCAGCTCAGTGGTCTGGTTAAAATAAGATATACTTAACTTTTTCATGTAAGCAATGAATGTTCATATCCGTATTCTGTAACAATAGTTTTTTTAGGATTTGATATCTTTAGAGCTTATTGCTTTGCTTAACGAAAAAAAAATTTAGTAGGGGTGTTATGACAGGTTGCCATTTTTTAAGGATGAGTTTTATGAAAATAGTTTGCAAATGATGACGACTTCTCTTGCATACCAACATAGTTTAAATGCTCCGTCATATTTTGCGAGGGAAGGCAGAGCAAATGTGGTAAACAGAGCTTTCACTCTTGCTGAAATTGTACAAACGTGACATAACTCGAAAAATAGACCTATTTTTATGGAGGTAAAATATCAGCAAAGAAAATAGATACATCGGCTCCGATGTAGACGTTGTCATGAAGCCTTTACAAGGTTCCCAAAGAGAGCCCTAACTTCAGCAGTAATGAAAATACTTCCCTTGGTCAATATAGTTTGTCATTAATGACAAATCTGGTTCCAATCTGTACCCGGTCAGGGAAAGAGACTGACTCAGGAACCCATACGGACACAAACACACACACCATGACCTTTGAACGTCTCGATTCCCGCACACTTCGGATACGCTTATCAGTAAAAGCCAGTCAGTACGGAAGGAAAATCGATGGAGAAGCATTTCCCTCGCGGCAGAGCTGGGCTCTAACCCGCTAATACGGACACAAATCTAGCTTTCGGTTATTTTTCACATGAGTCGAGACAGACCAATGCTCTCCATTGTAACAAAGAGCTTTAACGGTTATTACTTTTGGAAAACAGCATTTGGAGTTTAAAACAAATAATACGTTAACGTTACCTTATGGCACAAAGTTCCCCAATGAAGTCACGAACTGATATAGCAGGATTTCCATAACCAGAGCTATACTGAATGATGGTCAAAAGTCGCGGATTTCATCGTTCAATCACTAGAAGCTATATCCCGCAAGCCTCATTCATTCCAGCAATGTACGAATATATAACAATGAAACTAAAAACCGTTATCATTTTTCACGCCACACATTTTTATGCGCGACCGAAAACTCTCTTCTCTGCTTGTAAACAACGGCAATTATACGAGCGAGACAAACAAGTTCCGTCCTTTCATCTCGCCCTCATTATAAATCGGTGTTTGTGCTTAATGGCTGCCACCACTGGATGAAGACTTTTTCTTAATTACAGATGTCAATTCATTAACCTTTGGTTCTAACTTCCCCAAAAAGCAGCAGTTTAAATGTCACCACCCGGAACGACCTGAAGGGGACTTCTGTGTCGCTCTAGCAGTTAGTATGCATAAATAAAACCTGCTTGGTTGGTGGCCTGTTGACAAGTTGCAGTGCTTGCCACTTCATCGTGAGCACCAGTTACCTGGAGGGAGAGCTTGATACCTCCCTTTCTAGATCTTCATCCTTAAGCAATTTCTTGGGTGTGGCTGTATCAGGTTAAAAAGGCCTTATGCCAACACAGGCCCTTATCCCAAGGCTCCCCGTGGGTGTGGTTAGGTGTTAAGGGGAATAAGAAACCTCCTCTGGGTTCGTGGACTCTCGGTCACAGAAGCTGAAATGAATCATCTCTGAACGACAGAGAGAGAGAGAGAGAGAGAGAGAGAGAGAGAGAGAGAGAGAGAGAGAGAGAGAGAGAGAGAGAGAGAGAGCTATCAATCAAATTGCATTTTATTATGAGTAAATTAGCGTAGACATTATTCGAGGCTTCGATGCTCAGATATTAATTTCCGATTACCACTGACTCAAGACAAGACCTCTCTTGTGTTTTCAGGTTTTTGCCAAAAACTCTTTTTGGTAACCTTTTGAACAATAGCATTAGCAATTAAACATGAACATACTAATAATGAACGAGCAAAGGAATCTCTTAATGACGATTTTCTTTACAAGAGCAAATTGTGTCGTATTCATCGGAGATTGGAAGTCTTGAAATATGATTTCATTTACTCACAATTATACAAAATGAAAACAAGAAAAATAAAATCAAAGAAAAAAACTCATTACCGCGCCATTGAAACTGGAAAACGAACTTATTTCCTGAGACGTTTCAATTCACTTCATTTACTGATATCAGGAACGAAAATCGGGCATTTCATTTGCATACCAGATAATTGTTTTTTTTTTTAGCATAACGGACGTTAAACCCTTTATGGAAGTCACTATATCTCAAGAAAATTGCAATATATAGCAATTAATTTTGTATTAAAATTTGCGTTTATCGGCCCAAAATCCAGCATTATACCGAATTTGATTATATTGCGCTTTTAAATTTCACTGGCGGTGTCTCTCGTTCTTCTTCACACCAGAGTGAGTTTTATTGTTTGGAAAATCCAGAGGAGTGACCCAAGAATGATTTTTTTATACAGGCACAAAAGAAATTTGGATGCATTGGTACAGCTCTCGTATGCATTTACACAATTGTGTGGAATTTTGTACGCTGTTAAAAAACAGAAATTGCCGAGTAATATTCATCATATTGTATTTTCTTATCTTGTAGTATGATGAAAATGTCTCTAGTGACTAGAAGCTGCTCTCATTTCATTTCCAATATGAGAGAGAGAGAGAGAGAGAGAGAGAGAGAGAGAGAGAGAGAGAGAGAGAGAGAGAGAGAGAGATTACACGCCATTCCGCCCACATCAACTTCCTAAACTTTTCTTCTAGGAAATGTCTTGAGTTATCTCCTAACTTTTTCCTCTAGAAAGATGGCCAGTCCAGGAAAACTTTATATATTTATTCTGAAATGTTTTTCATATCGCTATTTCCTCCCATGAAAAAATCCGTCTGAAGCTCCAAAACATTTCATTCATAGGAGCTTATGTATTCGTAAAACTAATTCCTCTTCAGACTTACACAGTACTGAGCAAAAGTTGCTTATGAATGCATTATAAATCTTTAACGCCAGAGGGTGACCGAACGAACATGCTCAGTCTCCCCCAACCACTAACACCCAAAAATAAAGTATCATTAAATAAAATCAGGAGAGGTGGGGGTGAATGGGAGGCACTGACGAAAGCTTGCTGTTGAATAACTGAATTATATGTCTGAAGTAACTGATTGATTCTCTGACTGTTTTAAGTCTAAGAAAAGCTGCTTCAAAATCTCACTGGCTTCCGCCTCAGAACGTGAACTTGTCATCAACATATCGGGTCTCAATCACGCCCCCGGGTGTTGTGGGGAGGACTGACGCCAAGATTTCTGCTTCAAAATATTCCATTTGGAAAATGGCTAATACGCGAATACTTTCGATTCCTACATCATTTTGACCTTATGATGATATCTAATTCCTTTTATCATTTCTCACTTTCTGTTCCACGTTCACTTCGTTCTTCATGTTATGTTTTGCGACGACTTTGTGCTTTGATGTATATCCTCACATATGTCACCTACACTATCATTTCTTACACCCAGGCGACGTAAGTTCTTGGAAGGCAACGCTTCTTATATGTGGAATATAGCCTGTCAAACGCACTGACGAATTCTGTGAATGTTCTTCCAAAGATTATTCCATTTAAGTCGCGAAGGTGACTCCGCCTTTTACTTTTTATGTGCGGAAAATATATACTGTGAAACAAGATGCTAGGTCCTTATAGAGATGCGAGAAACACCAGCTTGACAGACACGCCTACATCGATGATAAATGGAAAGATAGTGTTTAGCCCTTTGTGGGTGGGGCTCTGCTTGACACCCATGCCATGCCTACATCGTTGATAAACAGAACGACAGTGTTTAATCCTTTGTGGGTGGGGTTCTGCCTGACGGCCACCCCTACATCGTTGATAACTGATACTCTTGATTACGGACAGAATAAGATACCATACCTCTCATAATGCTCCGTTGATTACCTTGGCATAACTCCTGAATTTAGATGAAGGATTTGCAGCCATTACAAGGCTCACGAAGCATTTCTTACAAAAGCCCTAAAGTGTTTTGTTTCTGAACTAAAAGCCTGCTAGACTTCAGACAACAGCACTATCAGTACGAAATATTATTAACTGAAATATTGTTTCCACAGCAGACGATCTCCAAGAAATCTCCTCGGCTCTTGGGCATGTCCAGCAGTAATAACTTTCTCCTTATATGTAACTACCACGACTACATTTGTGATATACACAGTTTCAAAGATATTTCCGCGCCAGTTCAACGAAGCCCAAAACGCGGCCAGATGGCCCGGCTTCCGGAAAGCCCGGTTTTCATTTCCGGCTTTTAAGGAAATTCGTTTCCTTACAGTCTGGAAGGTCACATCTGCTTGGGTTACGACCTTCATGGGGAGGCGGAATCACTTTTAATGCGAAGCATTCCTGCATTGCTGGAATTTTTGAGGTTTTATCACTGAGGCATCTCTCTCTCTCTCTCTCTCTCTCTCTCTCTCTCTCTCTCTCTCTCTCTCTCTCTCTCTCCTCCTCCTCCTCCTCCTCCTCCTCCTCCTCCTCCTCCTCCTCCTCCTCCTCCTCCTCCTCCTCCTCCTCCTCCTCCTCCTCCTCCTCCTCCTCCTCCTCCTCCTCCTCCTCCTCCTCCTCCTCATTCATTTCAAAGTAGATGTCTGATAAAATACGTTCTCAATTTCATATACTGAATTGGAACATGAACCTTAGGCCAAAGGGCGAGCGCTGGGACCCATGAGGGCATTCAGAGTTGAAAATAACGTTGAAACAATTGATAGAAGAGGGTAGAAAGTAAGATGGAAGAAAAGAATATGATAGGAGGTACAGTAAAATGAATGAAATGGATTTTCATAGATTAAATGAGAATGCTAAACGAACAATGTCAGTGCATTACCATCGATCAAGACTGCAATGCTGAGGTCGTTACTTTTATCAGTGACTACTTTAACTGCACCCGAAGACACTTTTGGAGAGTGGAGGCAAATGCACAACTTCTCTTTGCAGCGGATGAACACAATGTCTTCTCTTTATTGCTAATTGAAGATGACTAGTAAACATCGTAGAGAATAAAAGCTATCAATAACTACTTCCATGACCCATATTCATGGGTTTTTAAAAGATTATATATATATATATATATATATATATATATATATATATATATATATATATATATATATATATATATATATATATACACATATATATTTGTATGTGTATATATATATAATATATATATATACACACACACATACAAGGTGTTTCGAAATTAGAGTCCCCCTCTACAGCATAAACTAAAATTGATGTGGACAAAAACAAAAGTAATTCAGAACAGGTATTTATTTAAGTTTTTCTCTAAGCATTTAATATTTTGTGTGGACTCCATCTGCCTGTACCAAAGCCTGGATTTCTTGAGGGGTATGATTTCACCAAATTGCAAAAAAGCTGAGACTGAAACTCCATTTCCCTGATCATTTCGGTCACCTCTCTTCGCAGGTCGTCGAGGCTTGGTATACGTTCATAGTTCATTGTGCGTGCTTCAACACGATCCTTTAAGATACTACCAATGTTTTCACACACATTAAGGTCAGGGGAGCTACCGGGAAATTCACTTGATGAGAAGAAATCGATACCACTGTTTCAAAGCAGCTCCTGTGTCTGAAGAACCTTGAAACATGGTGCCTTATCATGCAAAAATGTGACTTCTTCAACAGATAACACATTTTCAGGACTTTTGAGGAAAGGAAATACTCCACCAGTAAGTGCAGTTTCTCTGAAGTATTCGCCATTCCATGACTGTCCTTTTTCTTTGATGATCCACATTAACCACTTGGCTGTGAAACAGTGAAAAATTCCCAAACATTCAGGAAATTTCACAACTTGGCGATAGCACACGTCATCACTGATATCATCCAACTTTGCAGCCCAAATGATGTCATTTTTATGATTTGGCTTCCTGACTGTGTAAATGAAGAATTCATCTGATGCAGCAACATGGAGAAAGTCAGCTTCATCCCAATCTTTAAGAAATGAACCACAAAACCATGCACGGTCTTCTCTCTGTTGCTGAGTGATGTTGGGCTTGCTGATAACATGAAATGGCTTGATACCAGATTTTTTCAACTCACGATATACAGCACTATAACTTCTCTTCTTCCCATTTTTGTTTCTAGTTTAAGCGCCAATTTACGTAAAGACTTTCTTGGTCTACCCACTGCCTCAGCTATGATGTCTTTTGACTCCTGAGAAAGGACTTCAGGCCTTCCAAGATTCTCACTCTTTTGGTGATGACAGTCACATGGATTTTTGTTCCAGTTTCTTTTAACAAAGGATTCATCTCTTTTAATGTATTTAGCTATCCAGGAACATGAAATGAGGGATGCACCAGCATCCCTAGCCTCTCTGAAGGCTATAGCCCGGATTTGGTCAATCCATCTGATTTCCTCCGAGTTGTTAGCCATGGCTGTATCTAGCTCCGCCACTTGGTCTGAAAATACAAGAAATGTAAAATGAAAAAGAGCTTAATAGAAACTTAAAATAATGTACTTGGAGATAGGCTATAGCAGAAAACTTCATAACTTTCCATTTGTTCTGTGGAGGGGGGACTCTAATTTTGAAATACCCAATATATATATATATATATATATATATATATATATATATATATATATATATATATATATATATATATATATATATATATATATATATATATATATATATAACGAAGTCCACGTCGGAAAGTGAGTTAAAACCGGGACTTTGAACAAGTACTTTCGTAGTTTATTCTACATTTTCAAGTTCACACTGAATACAACAGAAGTTGACAGAGATTTATATACAAGACAGAAGGGGGGCAGGGTTACAGTTTATTAATCTGGGCAGCATGTTCTTTAAACGAAAAAGACAGGGGCAAAGGATCAAGGGATAATCCAGGGTGGAGATTAACATTCCCGGTGGAAGTAGCTTCAATGAACACAGTCTCTAACAGATTTCTTTTTGATGGTCGTTGACCTTGTAGTTTACCATTGACTTATCCCAGTTCATCGTATGGCCTGTCTGAAGCCAATAATCACAATGCCATTATTTGATAAGCCTCTTGAAATAGCATATTTGTGTTGGGAGCTTTTTACTTTTAGTACTCTTGATGTTTGACCAATACAAATCTTATTACATTCTTTGCAAGGAATACTGTATACAATATTGTTTGAATTGGGTGGGCTATTCTTAATTAGTTTATTTCTCAAAATATTATTATATTTAAACACTAAGTTAATATCAATAGTTTTTAAAACAGGCACTGCAGGAATGAAATTATGATGAAATGGTAAACAGAGAATATTCTCACGTAATTTGTTAACACTGGTTGGATTGTAATATGTCTTTTTTGCTTTAGTTTTACAAAGTTCTAGAAAATAGGGAGGGGTAACATAATGAATCTCCTATTCTATCAACAATTTTAAACTCCTCTTCCAAAAGTTCAGGACTACAAATTCTAAGAGCTCTAAAGAACATACTGGGAAATGTTAACACCTTAATTTGTTTAGCATGGTTAGAGTATAAATTAATATATGACATGCCTACATGGATGATACGTGGAATGGCAGTGTCTAACCCTTTGTGGGTGGGGTTCTGCTTAACAGACACGCCTACACTGATGATAAACAGAAAGGTAGTGTTTAACCCTTTGTGGGTGGGGTTCTGCTTGACAGACATGCCTAAATCGGTGATACATGGAATGACAGTGTCTAACCCTTTGTGGGTGGGGATCTGCTTAACAGACACGCCTACATTGATGATAAACATAAAGACAGTGTTTAACCCTTTGTGGGTGGGGTTCTGCTTGACAGACATGCCTACATCGGTGATACATGGAATGACAGTGTCTAACCCTTTGTGGGTGGGGTTCTGCTTGGCAGACATGCCTACATTGATGATAAACAGAATGACAGTGTTTAACCCTTTGTGGGTGGGGTTCTGCTTGACAGACATGCCTAAATCGGTGATACATGGAATGACAGTGTCTAACCCTTTGTGGGTGGGGTTCTGCTTGGCAGACATGCCTACATTGATGATAAACAGAATGACAGTGTTTAACCCTTTGTGGGTGGGGTTCTGCTTGGCAGACATGCCTACATTGATGATAAACAGAAAGACAGTGTTTAACCCTTTGTGGGTGGGGTTCTGCTTGACAGACATGCCTACACTGATGATAAACAGAAAGACAGTGTTTAACCCTTTGTGGGTGGGGTTCTGCTTGACAGACATGCCTACATCGGTGATACATGGAATGACAGTGTCTAACCCTTTGTGGGTGGGGTTCTGCTTGGCAGACATGCCTACATTGATGATAAACAGAAAGACAGTGTTTAACCCTTTGTGGGTGGGGTTCTGCTTGACAGACATGCCTACATCGGTGATACATAGAATGACAGTGACTACCCCTTTGTGGGTGGGGTTCTGCTTGACAGACATGCCTAAATCGGTGATACATGGAATGACAGTGTCTAACCCTTTGTGGGTGGAGATCTGCTTAACAGACATGCCTACATTGATGATAAACAGAAAGACAGTGTTTAACCCTTTGTGGGTGGGGTTCTGCTTGACAGTCGTAGGGGTTCTGCTTGACAGATACGCCTACATCGATGATATATGGAATGACAGTGTTTAACCCTTTGTGGGTGGGGTTCTGCTTAACAGACACGCCTACACTGATGATAAACAGAAAGGTAGTGTCTAACCCTTTGTGGGTGGGGATCTGCTTAACAGACATGCCTACATTGATGATAAACAGAAAGACAGTGTTTAACCCTTTGTGGGTGAGGTTCTGCTTGACAGTCGTAGGGGTTCTGCTTGACAGATACGCCTACATCGATGATATATGGAATGACCGTGTCTAACCCTTTGTGGGTGGGGTTCTGCTTGACAGACTTGCCTACATCGGTGATACATAGAATGACAGTGACTACCCCTTTGTGGGTGGGGTTCTCCTTGACTGACATGCCTACATCGGTGACACATGGAATGACAGTGTCTAACCCTTTGTGGGTGGGGATCTGCTTAACAGACATGCCTACATTGATGATAAATAGAAAGACAGTGTCTAACCCTTTGTGGGTGGGGTTCTGCTTGACAGACATGCCTACATCAGTGATACATAGAATGACAGTGACTACCCCTTTGTGGGTGGGGTTCTGCTTGACAGACATGCCTACATCGGTGATACATGGAATGACAGTGTTTAACCCTTTGTGGGTGGGGTTCTGCTTGACAGTCGTAGGGGTTCTGCTTGACAGATACGCCTACATCGATGATATATGGAATGACAGTGTCTAACCCTTTGTTGGTGGGGTTCTGCTTGACAGACTTGCCTACATCGATGATAATGAGAAAGACGGCGTTTAACCCTTTGTGGGTGGGGTTGTGCTTTAAAGACACGCATACCTCGATGATAAACAGAAAGGCAGTGTTTAACCCTTTGAGGGTGGGGTTCTGCTTGACAGTGGGTGGGGTTCTGCTTGACAGACACGCCTACATCGATGATAAACGAATTCCCTGCAAATATATATCTAGTCTCTAAGGTGTTTTGGGTTAGATTTGTAGACGATTGTTTTTGTATTGTAAAAGGAAATGTAAATATTCCTGATTTTTTGCAAATAACACCAATTTTTGTTTTAAAGTACATAGGGAACCCACGAATTATTTGTCATATATTAATTTATACTCTAAGCATGCTAAACAAATTAAGGTGTCAACATTTCCCAGTATGTATCTTAGAGCTCTTAGAATTTGTAGTCCTGAATTTTTGAAAGAGGAGTTTAAAATTATTGATAGAATAGGACATTCATTATTTTACCCTTCCGTATTTTCTAGAACTTTGTAAAACTAAAGCAAAAAGGACATATTACAATCCAACCAGTGTTAACAAATAACTTAAGAATATTCTCTGTTTACCATTCATCCTAATTTCATTCCTGCAGTGCCCATTTTAAAAGCTACTGATATTAACTTAGTATTTAAATATATATTTTGAGAAAAATAACTAATTAAGAATAGCCCACCCAATTCAAACAATATTGTATACAGTATTCCTTGCAAAGAATGTTATAAGATGTACTGTATATTGGTCAAACATTAAAAGGACTAAAAATAAGAAGCTCCCAACACAAATTATCCATTTCAAGAGGCTTATCAAATAATGGCATTGTGGCTTAAGTCAGGCTATATGATGAACTGGGATAAGTCAACGGTAATCCACAAGGTCAACGACCATCGGAAAGGAAATCTACTATAGTCTGTTCAACATTCTAAGATCGCTAGGGTGGGGCCAGGAAAAGAATACAGCGCTACCAGATCTATATATCCTTTTAAATCTCACCCTCGAGGTTAATCCCTTGTTTATGGCTTTACCTGGGATCTGTCGTTTACTGTACTTAGTTTTCTAAAGAAATACCGTTGAGTAAATTTTGGTTGCTCTTAACGATTTTCCTTTCTTTGTGAGCTTTTTGGAAATAATAATCATTGTTCTTATAATAATACCATTACGTGTTTAATGCATTAAAACTCTTAAAATCTGTGAGGGTGGTTTGGCAGGAATGGCTTTTCAAGCCATTTGATTATTGTCCACATTCCATTTTAGCAGTCATTTATGGGTTAAGTGATCATCTTTTCAGCGCCTCTGCAGGTTAAATAAGCTACTTATTATTTAGGAGAGAAAAATAAATTACCATTAATTACAGGGCCCCTTGTTGTTCTTTAATATGAAAAATTTTGAAATGTTATAAACAGTTGACTTGACATGGAAGTAAAGATGTTGGCGGTGAGATTTGATCTGCTTTGGCTATCCTTTGGACTGTCAGTACTGTCCAGTGACTGGTTGCTTGAGGTTACCACCGTTGCTATTGTTTTAGATCGAGCTGGCCATTTAAATGCCCTCGCTGACCATGCGTCAGGGAAACTGAGGTTTGGCAGCGGCGGCCAAAAATTATGCCATGTCTGTTTGTTTTTATGAAGACAAATTGGCTTTGTACTGCAAATATGTGAAGCTAAATATGTTTCGATGTTATCTTTAAAAGAATAATTTTTTTTTTTTTTAATTTCACTTGAGCAAGCTCTAACAAGGCAAAACTTTCAATCATAATGAGACATTTGACTATAGAGACGGTGTTCATTGAGGCTACTTCCACCAGGAATGTTAATCTCCACCCTGAATTATCCCTTGATCCTTTGTCCCTGTCTATTTTGTTTAAAGAACATGCTGCCCAGATTAACAAACTGTAACCCCGCCCCCCTTCTGTTTTTGTCTATAAATCTCTGTCAACTTCTGTTGTATTCAGTGTGAACTTGAAAATATAGAATATACTACGAAAGTACTTGTTCAAAGTCCCAGTTTTCACTCACCTTCCAACGTGGACTTAGCGATATTTTCAAGCATGCGTTCCTTCGTGCCGCATTGATATATATACATATACGTATATATATATATATATATATATATATATATATATATATATATATATATATATATATATATATATATATATATATATATATATATATATATATATATATATATATATATATATACATACACATATATGTATATATATATATATATATATATATATATATATATATATATATATATATATATATATATATATGTATGTATATATATCATGAAGCTACAAATGTTGTTTAATATCCTATTCACAGTACTTTGGGGATTTCCCCGACGGGGAATTATCAGCGAGGGGAAATTTTTTTAAGTGATAAATGGATTGGTATCGAGACCCGGCGGTGCCGATCCATTTATCAATTATAAAATTCCCCTTTGGTGATAATTCCCCATCGGGGATATTCCCAAAGTAGAGTGAACTGGATATTACAGGCCATTTGTAGCTTCATGATTGTATATAAATCATGTGTGATAAAAATTTCATATATATATATATATATATATATATATATATATATATATATATATATATATATATATATATATATATATATATATATATATATATATATATATATATTATAATATGATTTCGAGATGCTTTTTTTTTCTTTCTTACACATGACATGTGTGTTATGTATTCTGATGTGATTTCTTTCAGTTGTTTCATATGTTATGAAGTGTATTGAAGTGACTTTGTGAAGTATGAAAGGTTGTACCATGCTTATAAATGTTGTATAATCATTCATGTTTATAACATGCCTTATAACGGGAGAGTTAATGTGTAGAGAGAGGGATATTTTGGAACCATTATCAGATAACCACATCCTGTGTTGACACAGCTGTATTTGACCAAAGGGAAGTTGTGTTCGAAGGGCCACTTTGTCTATCTTTGACAAGTGACAGGTCTCGGTCCAAATGCTTGTTACATGTTTATCATGTGTGTCTGTTCTGTAATTATTATTTTTCTCTATGCCTTATTATGTATTCCATATTCTGAGTAGACGGATAAGGGAGGGGAGATAGGTCTGACATGTTTACTGGGCTTTTTAGCCAGATCTTTTGCAAATTTATTTGTTTACCCAGGTGGTTAACTAAGAGCAGGAAATGTTGGTCATCCGAGAGAAGAACCCATGCCTTTTACCAGGCCTTAGAATTCTCTGTGTGTATTCACTAAGTGTATTCTTTCTGTGTATTTCCTGTGTGTGTTCTTTGAGTATTCTGTATTCTGGGATGTAGGAAAAAGGGGCTCAAGTTATTCTAAGATTTAAAATGACTAATTGGCAACTTAGTTTGAGGATAAAAACCAGATTACTGGACAGAGTTAGT
>JANJGK010000785.1:210000-230000 GCA_039081455.1 Macrobrachium rosenbergii
GATGCGTGAATTGCGCTGACTGCGTTTCCAGTGAAAAGATTTCTTCCCACTCATGTTAAAATGAAACTGCAGTAGGTTAAGGGGTTTTTTCCTTCTTGAGAGAGAGAGAGAGAGAGAGAGAGAGAGAGAGAGAGAGAGAGAGAGAGAGAGAGAGAGAGAGAGAGAGAGAGAGAAGGTAAAATGTCAAGCATATGAATGAGGACCCATCTGGATACAGACTTTCCTTTATTCATGTTCGAGTGACTACTGCGGACTACAGTGGGACTGTGAGAGTTTTAAGACGTGTATGTAGAATTATATTTCCTCCTAATTTCATGGAGTTTTGCCAGAAAACACAGGACGTGTTTTAGGTCGACAAAACTGATGGACGAATAACTATTCATAAAAAATAATTTGGCAAGAAAAGCGGAATAAAAATACGCATTTTATGAGATCAGGCTCAAATAAATATAAAAAAAATTGACAAGGTAAATATGTTTTGGTGACGTTGTTGGGATAAATTTGGTAAATTCATATTTTATTTTCTTTTCATTTTAAGGAAACCGTATTATGTTATGATTCCGATAAAAGATGATAACTTGGAACATAACGGGTCATCTTTACAGGTAGCGATTTATTTTCAATTACAGGAAGTCTTGCGAAGGAAACACGAAAATATGGAAAGGAAAGTGTTACTCGTTTCCACCCGGTGGTGTAACCTGCCAAACTGCTTGTTGTGTACTACAGGAAATAAAGATGGTTCTCTTTTTTCTTAAGCTTATTTATACGGTGTATTTTATTACAAACAAGGGAAAATGAGCTATGCAATTGCCCTTTGCATCAAGTTTTCAGTTTAAAGTGTGGTGGTAGTTGTACAGTATACTGAGTGCTTATTGAGTGTAGGGGAAGTACAGTAAGGATAGGGAATTGCCATTCTACTTCTGTAGAGTTTTCCTGACCATATCCAGATGTCGACCTTATCCGAGAAGGCCTTGGCTCTATTAATCCAGATAATCGAGAGATTACTTATATATATATATATATATATATATATATATATATATATATATATATATATATATATATATATATATATATTACCTTGGTCCCTATGCTTGTTATTGGTAGCTCTGGCCGGCTCGACATACTCTCTATCTATCCTCAAACATAGGCTTACTGAATTAAAATGCTGAGATACAAAACTAGACTTTACTTGTAAAATTAACGAAAGCATTTCAGCAAAAGCTACTTTCATTAAATGGAGTCTCTCACACCCCACTAAAATGGAAGTCAAAACTAGAGGAAACCCAGACTCACAATCAATCGAATTAGTGGTTCTTGACCAACCAACACTAGTGACTAACACCCAGGTCACCAAACAAAATAAAAAAGTCATGATTACTCTTGACCAAAATAAATGGCATATAGTATGATAAAGAACACCACTTCCAATATATACATCCTCACAGGACTCAATCAGAATTCCTGTTAAGAGAAACATAGCTTACATTAAAACCTGAAATCGGGCATAAAAAATAAACACTTAAAAAGGGAAAATGCATAATAGAGAACAGAGGGATCTCACTGCAACGTAAAATAGGTATTCTGCATAAAGTCTGAAAAAGATACAAGTGGTAATGCGTTATCTTACATTCTATGGCCATCGGGAAACCGTCCCTCAAAGTGGCTGTCTTATTCACAACCACAGCTCAAAAGAGCGATCACATCAGCCGCAAATCGAAGTGAATACCCATTCTATGGTTCCTCTATAATATACACATTAGAGAACGCACATATGCTCACAGCCATTTGATAACCCCTCCCTTGAAGTGCAATATCACTGTCAGGTTCAATGTTTGAAGGAACTCCACCTTCTGAACCCACAAATATCACAAAGCTTCCACCCATCTGTCACGTTTTCCCAATGCATCTTGGTCATGACCGGAAGCCATGAATGAGTGAGTTGGATACCCGCTGTCTCTAACTGTGGAAAATACCAATGTCAACACAGAAGCCACTTGCACAAAAAACTACGTTTTCAGAGGCCAGCAATTAGTTAGCTTGATCAGTCTGTGCACCTGCAGACATCAGTAATAGGAGCTCGGCCCACCTACCACTGGGCATCCTTGCCCAGGTACGACAAATATCCATGACAAAAGTTCAGTAAGGGCCAGCTCAAAAATCATAACAAACCATGTGCACTAGATACAAAGGTTGCTTGTCTCGTATGCACAACTGTTATTCCAATAAACAGTTCATTGTAAAATGCATCTCTTGAGATCTTGAATTCTTGACGATCCAAATATCCTGGACAGCTTGTGACTGCACAAGCCTATGTTGAGTGCAGCCACACAAGTCCTTTTACCGTTGGTTTTACCTCTGAGGGTTCCCCCAGGTGTTCTATATTACAAGAAACACCCATCACATGTTCCTTTACAACTGATCGGTCTCTCGACCATGCTCGCGATCACTAGATCCCCTCAAAAAACCCCCTTGAGGAACTTTCTTACCTAAGCTACCAAAATTCTGAAATGTTACCCCAACATTATACTGTTTAAGAGACGGACAAGACCGCCAGGGGTGACCATACCTCCTACAACGCCACAATATTTAACATGGCCAAACCTCTTAATGTGTCCCTGCATATTACAGTTACAACAACAAACCCATGGAGCCCTGGGACTCAACCCAACCATCGACCTCTGGCTCTTTCGAAATTCAACAAAACCCTTCAAACTGTGGACTGAATCTCTGCTCCCTACACAACCATAGACTGACCTAAGAAATCTCTGATCATTGTCCCTTCTAGCCATTTTTGCAACTTTCCTCTTCATAAATAAATCCACTAACTCACTCTTGGCTGATCACAAATACAAAATTTCCCAAGTCATGTGGGAGGAAACCCCTCAAAGAAAAAACACAAGAAAAAACAATTCCCCTAAAAAAATTTCCACACAGGAAGAACCCCACAATGTTAATTCCCTTTACTCCAACAATTAATAACCAGAATCAAAAGATAGTACTATTTAGACCTACAATTAAATCAAAACCGCACGGAAAAAAAACATAGATGGGCTGAGCGCACAGCTGACTGCAAAGTAGGTCAAGATGAACATTGAGTCTTCAAGGGCAAACAAAAAAAAACACACAGTCGACTCTCAGGTAAAGAAAACAGAAAATCTACCCTCACGTAAAGAAAACGGGACTCGAGCAAATGGGAGAGAGAGAGAGAGAGAGAGAGAGAGAGAGAGAGAGAGAGAGAGAGAGAGAGAGAGAGAGAGAGAGAGAGAGAGAGAGAGAATCATTCCCCTCCCTTAGTGCAATACCTCCCCAACACATCCATGATCTGTAGGAGCACACAGAAAAAAAAACGCTGAGCGTTAAACCTCTGAGACAAGTCTGCCTCTCCACCACAGTCATCAAGGCAAAAACTGCCAAGTAAGCTCACACCCAACACAGCAACATCTTCCCCCTTTGCATACGCTCACGTATGTACCCAAAATAAAACACCTTCATGTGTAACTATAAAAAAAAACAGTTTAAAGTCTACAAAATGTAGACTCACTTGCATAAGAAATGGTTACTCACAATAACCCAACAACCATCAAATATATTATTTCCCAATAATCAAAGTCCCCAGAGATAATACAATAATTGAATAATCCCCTAATTAAACCCTAAATGCCAATGCAAACAGTCAATTGCTAAAAATAAAAACACATAAGCTACACCCAAGACCCACATGCATTGCCTAGAGACGTCGCCGGCACATTACTCAGGGGATGACGTCACTAATGCTAATGCCAGATATAAGTTGCAGGGCAATCAAAAAAAAAAGAAAAAGAAACAATCCACTTGCCCCCCTTAACCAGTTTGTTCACTTCAAATCTCACAATAAAACTAATAAAAAAATAATAATAACACTTACGTATGCCCCTGCTTGATAGCCACGGTGTGAAATCCTTTCACCAAAGATAGAGAGAAAAAAAAAACACAGAAATACACTTGTGCATTTTTGTGTGTTTTACCACACATAAGTGGTCAAGCTACTGCAATTAAACACACTGTGCACACTAGCCTCTTCCCCAAACATTCCCCAAGATAAACCACAGTCCAGAAATGTCTATGAACACACCAAAACCCTGCACCCCATGACTCATCATTAATTACACACAGACACCAACGCTTGACTATCTATTTACTATTTACACAGCCACCTCCTCCACTGTTTCATGCTTCAAAGGAAAACTCTCTACAAACCTAGTTAGTTCATCAACAACCACCAAAAGGTGCCTATGGTCATAACTAGATTCACAGACACTGAAGAACAGGTTCATTTGGACCCTAGAAAAAGGTCTGCTGGGAATAGGAAATGAGCCCAATTTACGAGAAATGACCCTCGATGGCTTACATGCAGTACAAACTGAACAACCCCTCACAAAGTCTTCCACTGACATGAGCATATTCTTCCAAAAGAATTGTCCCCATATATTCTGATACTTCTTCTCAATACCCAAATGTGTACTGACAAACCTACAGTGAACAATATCCAGAACTGTAGGCACTAAACTCTTAGGAACAACTATTTGTGTCATACCACCCTTATCCTCACTATTTCTCAATCTCTATCTGATCTTCCTAACTAACAAATTATCCTCTAACTCAAGCCCTGCAAAAGGCAACTTATAACCCTTCTTAACTAATTCCCCCCTCTAAGAAATGCTTTTGCGTCTGCCAAAATCCCATCCTCATCCTGTTTAGCTTCTACTAAACTAATGTCCCAGTCTATGCAATCTCCAGATACATAACATACTTGAGTAACATCTGCATCTGAAAAACTTCTAGTAAGGGCATCCGCTATAACATTATGTCTACCCTCTATTTACCTAAAGTTGGCATCAAAATCCCTGATTGTCAGATACCACTTATCCCTTTTAGGGGAAAGATCTGGCTTATTGAAAAGTTCCAACAATGGCTTATGATCCGTAAGAACCTCTACTTGATTGCCCATCAATAACATCATAAAATGAACCAAACTAGACACTACAGCAAAGGCCTCTTTGTCCACTACTGACAATAGCCGTTCATTATTATCCCGTGTCTTAAACTTCCTGCTGTAAAATGCAATCAGATGGAGTATTCCATCACACTTCTGCATAAGGCAGGCCCCTATTCCATCGTGACTGGCATCTGTCACCAGCGTGAAAGGACGTTCCAAATCAGGAAATTTCAACACTCTGGGATTCACTAAGGCATCCTTAATATTCTGAAAAGCTGATTGCTGTCCATCACTCCATACAAACTGCATATCATCCCTCAGGACGTCTGTTAACGGGGACGCTAAAGTAGAAAAACCTTTCACAAACCTATGAAAAAATCCAGCCATGCCTAAGAAAGACCGAATCTGTGTCTTATTCTTTGGAGTAGCAAAAATCTACAATTGCCCTAACTTTATCCTTATTCACTTTAGCACCCTCCTTAGAAATGACATGACCCAAATATACTATCTGCTTCTTCAGATATTACACTTAGCTAATTTTATCTTCAAACCCACTAACCTAAGCCTCCTAAAATCCTCCCTAAGAACCCCTAAATGTTCCTCTACCGAATCAGTGGCAACTAATATATCATCCATGTAGAGGAATATGCATTTCCCTAACAAGCCATGAAAACTATATTCATTAGTCTAGTAAATGTAATAGGACTACCTGATAAACCAAACGGCATCTGTGTGAACTCATAATGCCCCTTTGGCAAAGAGAAAGCAGTTTACTTTTGACTCTCCTCGCTAAGCGGTACTTACAAGTACCCTTGCATCAGATCAGTTGAAGACTAACTATTCTTGCCCCCAGTCTCAACAACTAAATCTGGCAAACACGCCAGAGTGTAACGATCAGGAATGGTTTTCTCGTTCAACTTCCTAAAGTCCACACAAGCTCGGACTGAACCATCCTTCTTAGGCACTGCTAACAAAGGGAAATTAAAAGGTGAGGAACTGGGCCTAACAATGCCTTCTTCCTCTCACTTGTTAACCTGTTCTCTAATCTTAAAAGGAATAGGCTTAGTGTTATTCTCTAAATGAACCTTGTTTTAATACATTTGTTATCCCTAACTTATCCCCTTTAAGTGTGACTAGGCATTGGGCATTTAAAAATGTCTGTACAGAAAAAGACAGCACTTTAATATTCAATTTTGGTCTCAGAATAATCCCTCACCATTATTCTACATATAACCAAGTTTCTAGATTCTGCTCTCTGTAATGGACTAGTTACCAAATCAAAATAGAAGGAAATGTGAAAAAATACACCATTTCCTTATGAAAATCTAAAGGTTTCTTATGTATGTTCTTATATCATGGTCCCTTTGCGTTAAATATATTTGTTTTTTTTTTGTTTGCAGGATGATTTTGTGACTGGGGCCATAAGAAACAAGCATTAAAACTTTTGTAAAATAAGAGATGTAAGAGGAATAAGGGTGCGTACCTACTGGACAAGGCCAAGACACACATGCCCAATGTGTACTCAAAAATAATATTGCCTGCCAGAGAGACTTAATCCACAAAACACAACAATCTAAGGCTACCTCTACAGCTAGAGAGAATATGGGCCACTGTTCCATGAAAACCATTGGAGCAATATCCAAGTCAATTTACCCCATGACTGGTCCAAATTGTACGCAGCGTGTGATGTCCTGTATGTACGCGTGTACATATAAGGCACCACACACTGCGTACCTATTGGTCATCACACTTTTTCATCATAAAAGACATTAAAAGTTTATAATTTTTTTTTTCAGAGAGAATAATACAGTATGGGAAAACAAAGTAAAAATAAAACCAGTGTGATTAAAAAAAAGTCAAAATCAGAAAATAAAAAGAAAGGTGCAACAAAAGAAATATGATCCAGCTATAATTGCAGATGCTTTAAATGATATAGAAAAGTAAGTTAAATAGGAAAAATTATTGTAGCCCATTTGAATCATTTAAATGAAATGATATGATTCAATATTTACTACTGTAGCTTTGTTTGTCAAGAATATATCACTTCATTGCTTTTAGTTTTTATGGGTAACTTAACTGCATTTGCTTTATGTGGGTAACATAATTGCATTTATTTTTCAACTTAATCACTACCTTACTGTTTTTAAATGGCTGGTTGTCTTTCATTCTGCAGTTTGGGGTTGTCTATCAGATCTGCAGCAAAGAAATATGACATTGCTGAGTCTACCCTTAGACACAAAAAAAACTGGTCGCCGTGGAATGAGCACAATAAGAGGCCCTAAAACCCTTCTGACAAATGCAGAGGAGGAAGTACTTGTGAATTACATCAAGCAAGCCTGCAAAAGAGCACATCCTGTAACAAAGCGAAATGTCTTAGCAACAGTGACTGCTATTCTGAGTGAGGAACTAGAAATGGGTGTAGCAAGAAGAGTGCCTCCTTCATTTCACGGAGCACCAAAGGAAAAATGGTGGAGGCTATTTAAAAAAAGACATCCTCAACTGACATTCAGAACACCAGAGACCATATCTTCAGCACGAAAGAACTTATCTAAAGCTGTAATACATCAGTGGTTCCAAACTGCTCTGGATTATTTTAAAGAAACTGATGCCATGGATGCCCTGGAGGATCCTGCAAGAAACTTTAACATTGATGAAAGTGGGTTTTCTTTGTCTCCAAAGCAAGGAAAAGTGATTGCAGAAAAGGGAGAAAAGGTAGTTTATGAAGAATCATCATTATTTCAGAAAACTAACATTACTGTTGAAGGCATGGTGTGTGCAAATGGCCAAATACCCCCCTGTATGATCATATATCCAAGGAAAAGAATAAGTCCAAATATGGCGGAGCAGTTTCCAATTACTCCAGACTTAATAATTGGTAAGAGTGAGAAGGGATACATAAATACAGAGACTTCGTATGAATTCCTTTGCAATGGGTTTAACGATTGGCTAACTACCAATAATGTTACCAGACCTGTAATAGTCTGGACGGATTGGCACGAAAGTAGAAATAATTATCACTTAGCCAAAACACTAAATGAACTAGGCATCATCCTTTATGGTTTACCACCCAATACCACACATTTCATGCAGCCATTAGATGTCGCTGTTTTTGGTCCTTTGAAAAAAGGATGGGCCAAGGAAAGTAAAGAATGGGAAGTCACACACACTGATGAAATAATATCCCAAGTTAATTTTGCCAAAGTTTTTTTCCCTGGCTACACTAAGGTGGAAGCTGCTGCATCACAAAGAGAGCACGTTTCTACAATTTTTGAAGGAGTAGACCAAGGAGGTTTCAAGGAGGTCTCATGTCAGACTATACCTCCATTTACAGTAAATCGAGGTTGTCAAACAACCACTGACACAAGTGTAACAACAAGGGAAGAAAGGGAACACATGTACAAGATGAAAGGTTCACTATGTGATTTAGTAATGCATTACAAAGGCTATGCACATGTACTACAACAGTATTCAAGTATGCCCTTTACTGCTACCTCTCCTCCAAAGAAATTTCAAAAAGACCAGCTAGAACACCTAAATGAAGGTTCCAGTCAAACATCGACTACCCCCTTCCCCCAAAGGTCTAAAGACACACCATCCACAATAAGTCCAGCAATGATCACCCATAAATTCTTCCCAGAGAGGCAACCAGGTAAAGGGCCAAAGATGATAAGAAATGTGATGGACAGAGTATTTTCTATATCATCAATGAAAATGGTTAAGGAATTTGAAAAAATAAAGGAAGCAAAAGAAAAGAAAGAATCAAGCAAAAAGACACCAAACTCCATGGGCAGGAAAGGTTCAGTAACACAAAGAAAGACGAAAAAAGTACAAACAGATACAGATGATGAAGAGAGAGAACTACCAAAATCAACAAGTAAGAAAGGTTCTGTAACACAGCAAAAGAGGAAACGAGTAGAGAAAGATACAAGTGATGAAGAAGAAATACCTGAAGACAAAGAACTAACTGAAGATAGTAAAGCAGTGGCAGGCCCTTCCTATACCAGTAGAGCAAGTGAATCATCAAATGACGAAGTCTTGAGTTTGCATGATAGTTCAGATGAGAGCTTAGATTATGAAAGAGACAACTTTTCTTTTGGCATTACCCTTGAGGAACCCAGAGTAGATTCTTGGGTTGGAGTAAAAGTAGAAAAAGCAACATCATCAAGCAAAGGTAGAAAGACATCCCCATTTGAGGTCTACATTGCTAGAGTCATAAAGGTTGATGAAGGTGGGTATGAAGTGTCATTTCTGAAAGAAAAAAGTGATGGCTTCTACATAATGCCAGAAATTGAAGAAGTGTCCTATCCACATCACCGAGATGAGATAGTTGTTCTAGAAAGCCCAGAACAAGTATATAGAAATCGTGTATACGGATTTTCATTTCCATCTACTATAAAAACAATACTTATCTCCCATTTAGCAAAGTTGAATTGAAAATATGGTAAAAGATTTTCTAGCTCGTTTTCAAATTATTTTTTTTTACTGTAAGTGCTAGTATAAATACAGTTTTTTTATTGTATTTAGTTAGTAAATATACCACATTGATTCCCATGGGAAGTGGCAAAGGATTTCCAAGTCAAACAATTTATTATTTCTTTTTACTGTCGATAACTATACATATATTTCTTTTATGTATTCAGTAAAAATATTCAAGTAAAATAGCAGTTTGCTAGTTTTTCTTTCATAATCACTTTTGTTTGCGTGAAAAGTTAATCTCATGTAGTTACTAGGTGTGTAATTAATATAAAGGTGATACTTCAAAGAATAGGATATCATAATACCATGTTTTGTTAGGAAAAAATTCCAATAAAAATATTTTTTTTTCCTGACTGTACTCACTACATTTTTCATATGTATAAGCCTTCCCCTACTGATACATTATCAAGTACATCTATTTTGCATTATGTAATGATGTTACTCAAGCTATAATGTTGTTTTAAAGATGGGAACATGATGTCAAACACAAATTTTGCCTTTTTTTTTTACTTTTTTCCATAAATACCCCATGGAAGTTAAGATAATGCAATTGAAGCTCTTTGAAAAATAGATGATCAAATAAAGCAATGAATGAGGTCTAACATATCCAAAGGAGACTTGTGTAGCTTTAACAACTTCAGAGTTATGAGTGAAAGAGTACCTAATGGACAGAGGAGCGTACACATTGGACACGCCTTCATAATAGGTACGCACCAAATTTACTGACCATTTTCTCGGCATGGGCTTGCAATATTTATAATTTCTTTACATACCATGAAACTACAACCATTTCTTCATAACCTGTAGAAATATCATATTCGTTATGTTATTTGTAAGACGGACATAGTCTGTAGAGTAAAAAAATCCATGTTTTTTTGAGTACCTATTGGTACGCTTACCTCTGTCTGCAAACTCAGCCAAAACCTCTTCCACACCCTCAACATATTCATTAAAATCAGCATGGCTAAATGATCCTTAAAAACCCGCCTCCTAGCCTATAAATCTGATTCTGAAAATCTCCGCAATTCCCCAACAACAGCAACTGAATTATCTTCATCGACCCAGTCAACAAAGTCAATTGCATAAGTACCCTTCTGATAATTCTGAACTGAATCATTACAGTTTAGCAATTCCACCCAAGTATCCCCTAAACTCGATACCTTGTTTATAGAACCAGTACACACTATTCCCTTCAGCTTTTCGCTAAAGTCATCCAAACACACCTGTCTGGAATTATGCACTCCTTTCACTAGAACTTTCACCATAATAACCATACCAGGACCAAGAACCGCATCATCCGACAAAACTCCCCTTATAACACTTCCTACCCACCGAAACATGTTCAGAATCTCCCCACAAATTCTCATGTACCCTCGATCCATTACTATCATCCACTTCACTCACATCCATCCCCTGGTAAGGCACAAAAACACCAGATACTCCAACAGTTATACCACACATCCCTGTATGAACTGCGATTTCGCGCCTCCGACGTACTGGATGACCCAGTAACAAAGTATTCCCCAAAGCAGTTCCTTGTATAACCAAAATTGGTTCTGTAAAAGTTCTAGCCCCAAGAGATAAATCCACATCTACATATCCCAAAACCCATAACCTATTTGCTTGAACATCACATACTGTCTCTTTAGCAGGTCTCAAAGAACGATCAGAAAACATAGATTGGAACAACTCATAATTCATCAAATTAATAGAGGCACCTATATCTATCCCACCGCTGCCACCACTCTTACCAAGGTCCCTATGCATTGATAAAGCATTTAACTCGGCTGTTATTTTGTTCTGGCCGGCTCGACATACTCTCTATCTATCCTCAAACATAGGCTTACTGAATTAAAATGCCGAGATATCCCTACAAAAATGGAAGTCATAACTAGAGGAAACCCAGACTCACAATCAATCGAATTAGTGTTTCCTGTGACCAACCGATACTAATGACTAACACCCAGGTCACCAAACAAAATAAAAAAATCATGATTACTCTAGACCAAAATAAATGTCATATAGTATGATAAAGAACATCACTTCCAATATATACATCCTCACAGGACTCAATCAGAATTCCTGTTAAGAGAAGCACAGCTTACATTAAAACCTGAAATGGTGCATAAAAAATAAACACCTAAAAAGGGAAAATGCATAATAGAGAACAGACGGATCTCACTGCAAAGCAAAACAGGTATTCTCCATGATGTCTGAAAAAGATACAAGTGTTAATGAGCTATCTTACTCACATTCCATGGCCATCGGGAAACTGTCCATCAAAGTGGCTGTCTTATTCACAACCACAGCTCAAAAGAACGATCACATCAGCCGCAAATCGAAGTGAACACCTCTATGATATACACATTAGAGAACGCACATATGTACACATCCATTTGATAACCCCTCCCTTGAAGTGTAACATCACCATCAGGTTCAATGTTTGAAGGAACTCCACCTTCTGAACCCACAGATATCACAAAGCTTCCATCCATCTGTCACGTTTTCCCAATGCATTTTGGTCATGACCGGAAGCCATGAATGAGCGAGTTTGATACCTGCTGTCTCTAACCACGGAAAATACCAGCGTCAACACAGAAGCCACTTGTACAGGAAACTACGTTTTCACAGGCCAGCAATTGGTCAGCTTGATCAGTTTGTGTGCCTGCAGACATCAGTAATATATATGTATAACGTGTGTGTGTGTGTAATTCTAATAGCCACAATGCCCTCTTAACTTCTCAAATTCTTCGCGCTTTTTGGATATGCTTGCAACTACAAAGCCAAAAATATCCAAATGGAAGAAATTGAAGAGCCTGTGAACGCCGGTCGCGGGAAGCGAACCCGCATTACCATATTCACAAGGAGGTGGCGTTGCCAACCTGACCAAGAGAGGGATAAAAGTCTATTACCTCTCGTACATACATATACCTGTCGTTTTCAGATATATTTATTAGAGCTGGAAAAGACTCATCCTCACCATCGTAGCCAAGTGGGCAATCGTTTTCATCGCTTTTTAGGCTGGAATATATATGTGGAATCTACTGGTCACTTTTACCAGACACATATGTAATTCTAATAGCCACAATGCCCTCTTAACTTCTCGAATTCTTCGGGCTTTTTTGGATATGCTTGTAACTACGAAGCCGAAAGTATCCAAACGGAAGAAATTGAAGAGCCTGTGAACGCCGGTCGCGGGAAGCGAACCCGCATTACCATATTCACAAGGAGGTGGCATTGCCAACGTGACTACTTGGCTATGATGGTGAGGATGTGTCTATTCCAGCTCTAATAAATATATCTGAAAACGACAGGTATATGCATGTACGAGAGGTAACAGACTTTTATCCTTCTCGTGGTCAGGTCGGCAACGCCACCTCCTTGTGAATATGGTAATGCGGGTTCGCTTCCCGCGACCGGCGTTCACAGGCTCTTCAATGTCTTCCGTTTGGATATTTTCGGCTTCGTAGTTACAAGCATATCCTAAAAAGCGCGAAGAATTCGAGAAGTTAAGAGGGCATTGTGGCTATTAGAATTACATATGTGTCCGGTAAAAGTGACCAGTAGATTCTACATATATATATATATATATATATATGTGTGTATATATATATATATATATATATATATATATATATATATATATATATAATATATATATATATATATAGTGTTTGTGTGTGTGTGTGTGCGCGTGCACATTTGGGTGTGTATTAGTATTTTAGCTGACTGCCAATAAAAAAAAGTAGGTTCAGTGGGAAACAACTCAGCCGAGAAAGAACTGTAAAGAAATTCCCGATATAAAAAATATTGCTTTGAGATAACGATTTCAGCAGAAGGAGTAAATTTGCCAGAAAAGTTCAAATACTCTAAAATTCCATCTCATTATGAAGAGTACACAGAATGTTCTCACGATACTACCAAGATGCTTCCGTTGGTATTATTCCAGGAAATTGCGTATTCATAGAACGTCGGAATCTAAAGCTTTCACTTACAGGAAAGAAAAAAGGAAAGGGTCCATCTGAATTTCAGAGTTTATGGATTCCGTGTATGCTTCGCACGGGACGCGTAACATAATACGTGGAATACCTTCATCCTTGAACTCTGTTGATCCAAACAGAATGGCTCAATATTCTTTCCTATTGGTGTCAGGGGCATCAAGTGTCACTGACGTTGCTCAGTCATCCTTGAACTGATAATCACAGCATAAAAGAGCCATTTCATACGTGTAGGTCATCTGGAACCTGTCTCATCAATTCGATAAGCTTCTTCTCTCAGCGTAGACAGGAGAAGCTTCACTGAAATTCCTTTTGTCTTGGGCAGTTGGCCTTTTAGACAAATATACTCTGATGCACTTTCGATATAAATGTGTTTTGCTGCGACTGCTCATTTCCTTGATACATTTAAGTGTGTTTTTCTTCTTTTATTTCACACCGCGAAATTGGAGCTTATTTGAACGGAATTGCAGTCGGTATAAACATGTGAGAACTGTCACGTATATTCCAGTAACGATGTATAACACGTCGATATTCTCTCTCTAAACAAAGACGGATTTAATAGCGGGCTAATTATCCTCCAAATATATAAGAATATACAATGCAGCCACACAGAAGCACTTTCGTCTCTTCAAGAATGCCAGCATTCCTGAAACATGCCTGCATGCATGGAAACACAAACGAATGCATAACACAAGCACGCAAACACACTAACACACGGACGCACACATATACTGTTGGCCTTGTGGGTTAAGGCGTCACTGTAGTCCTGAGTTCTTGTCCTTCGTTGGTTCGAGCCCACGGGACGACGAACTTATTATCAAATAAAAAATCCCCCTTCGGTAACATACAGTATATGGAAATATATTATTTCCGAGGTAGAGCGAATTGGATATTAAAGGACGTTTGTAGCTTAATGCTTGTATATGAATCACGGTGATGTGATAAAATTTCATTCATATATATATATATATATATATATATATATATATATATATATATATATATATATATATATATATATATATATATATATAGGGTAGAGAATGCCGACGTTTCGCGACACATCTGTAGTCGCATCTTCTTGGCAAAAAAATTTATGAAGAACATTAGTATCACCTAATAATCCTACATCGAAAATGCTTTGTGATCATTTAGTATTTCAGCAGCTCTTCAGGAAGTAAAACCACTTAAAAATAAAATCACTTAAAAATCAACGCCATATTTACAGAAAATACACAAAATCAGAAAATACAAGAGAAAATGTTAATCTCATAAATTATGCTTTGGCGTAGATAGCTGAACAAATCCTTTTTTTTTATAATTGCATCTATGTCAACTTATTTTTTTTTTCGTCATATGAAAATGACCTAATTCTTTCTCTTTTATAAAGGGAGAAGGAATGAGAACTAGCTAAATGCAGTAAACAGGACCCACAACTGGGTGGAAACTCTGCATGGCAGTTTTAACAACAAATACCTAGGATGTGGAAATTATTTGGAATATCAAATTTAGCCTAGAAGCCAAGCGCTGGAACCTATGAGGTCATTCAGCGCTGAAACGGAAATTACAGTAAAAAGGTCTGAAAGTTATAACAGGAGGAAAACCTCAAAGCAGTTGCACTATGAATCAATAGTTAGGAGAAGGTGGAAAGTAAGATGGAAGAAAGGAAAAATGAATGGAGGTACAGTAAAAGGAATGAAAGGGGTTGCAGCTAGGGGGCGAAGCGACGCTGCAAAGACCCTCAAGTAAGGCGTACAGTTTACTGCGTGAGGGGCACTGACGGCATTAGCCCCCTGCGGGGGTGGAAAGTATCATACAAGAAAGTAATGTAAATGATCTGAATGAATTAATGCAAAAAAGATAAAAATCGCTAAGCAACTTTTTTCCAATTCTCCCCTCACTTGCAGCATTACGTCTACCTAGGATAAGGAAAAACATTCAAAAAGGCAGAACAACCATCAGCGCATTGGGAAACAACCCCAGGGAACCAAAAGAATAAATGTGTCTTCTTCTTTTCTCCGGATCTTAACAAACAAAGAGCAATTGTTTACTGAATCAGCAGAGGAAAAAAAGAAACAGTCGAATTTCAGTGAAGGCTTCAGGAATCACCTTCAGTCTCAGTTCTGTTTCACCAAAAAAATAGTCGACATCTCTGAAGGAAATTTTTATACAGGCTTAGGTTGTGTCTTCACTTAAGCTGGGAATTTTATTTCTGAAAAATACTCAGGTTGCGCAGATGAAATTCTGACTGGATCTTAACATTTGATCTTTCTTTAATTATATATATATATATATATATATATATATATATATATATATATATATATATATATATATATATATATATATATATATATATATATATATGTAGAATCTGCTGGTCACTTTTACCAGATACATATGTAATTGTAATAGCCACAATGCCCTCTTAACTTCTCGAATTCTTCGCGCTTTTTTGGATATGCTTGTCACTACAAAGCCGTAAGATCCAAGAGCAAGAAATTGAAGAGACTGTGATGCCCGGTTGTGGGAAACGAACCCTCGTCACCATAATCACAAGGAGATCACGTTGCCGACCTGACCACCTTGCGCTTGGATCTTGCGGCTTTGTAGTGACGAGCATATCCAAAAATGGGGGAAGAATTCAAGAAATTAAGAGGGCATTGTGGCTATTACAATTGTTATATATATATATATATATATATATATATATATATATATATATATATATATATATATATATATATATATATATATATATATATATATTCGCCAATTGTTGACAAACAACGGCTAAGCAGACCAAATGATTGGAACTGCAATAAACAAGAAAATGGGTGAATTTTAGCAACCCAACACAACGATGAAAAAGGAGAAGAGTCCGATTATTTACTATCGTCTACATATGGGTCAGCATACAAGGAGGAATGCCGCACACTACATGGGATAGTAAACAGAGGCGTAACCCCAAAAGCCACTTACCGCAAAATAAGCCTTAGAATAAATAGTAAGCCTAACCTTGTAGCAGCCCTAATAATGAAGAACAGCACCGCTCCGGGGGGACCGAAGGAGATGTGCACGAACGTAGTTTACAAATTCATTTGTCCAGGGGACGTGCAAGTCTCACAGGCAATACTACATCGGGCACACTACAACGACCCTTCAGAGACGTCTACTGGCTCATAGAAATCAAGGGGCCATTCATCAACATTATGTAGATGTTCATGACAGGAAGCCACCTCTACAAGAGGTGATAGAAGGCACCCAGGTCGTGCACAGAGGATAACTATGGTTGCCTCTTAATAGCCTAAGAGGTAAGCATCGCTATCCAGAAACCGACCCTGAATATTCAACAAGAGTCAGACCATATACTCCCCTCCAGCAGAAGAAGGAATGCGTGAGCCAACAGGGACCAACCAGCATGCCCCCAACCACCAGGTACATCACGCCCCTTGGAGGACACGAGAGTGCCCAATGAAGACCAAGTAACATGCTTGCTCAAGTCACTGAGGCCTCGCCCAACACAAACCTCCAGCCGTGAATCAGCGTAGACCATTTGGACGCACAGATGCACTCAAATGTAATATTTTATACATTTATGTATAAACAGACATTTGTTTATTTGTACTGTTTACATATGTTAAAAAATTTTATTTATTTTTAGAACTTATTCTCTGTATTTGCAGACTTTACTAAATTTCAAACAGATTTTAGGAAACACTAGCACATAGTATTATATTTTGAATATTCATTTAACCACATGTTTAAACTTTCACTTTTGTTGTCATACATGTTTTTTGTACCTAAAAAATGCCCTTATATGGTTAAGCTGTTAATCCCTTGACCAACCAGTACTCAGACCTCAAGGTCATTCTCCCCACACAAAGATATAAAAGGTCGAAAGGCCGCATTGTAAGTCAGTAGTCGTTTGACAATGCAATAGAGGCGAAACAGCTGACACAACAAAAATCAATAAATGGAAGAAGGAAGTCTGCGTATTTTCCACCAGAAATTGACAAACGAGAATGAGAAAAAACTCCATCGGTATGAAGATACCTGCAAGAAACTTATTGATGCCACTAAGGCAATTGCTTTTAATGAACACACACACACACATATACATATATATATATATATATATATATATATATATATATATATATATATATATATATATATATAGAGAGAGAGAGAGAGAGAGAGAGAGAGAGAGAGAGAGAGAGAGAGAGAGAGAGAGAGAGAGATAAGTAGATTAGGATGCAAAAGCAAAAGTGTTCTGGATATACTAACTATTACATTTTGAGTTTTAGAAGGGTTAAGCTTCATGCCCAAAAGCCCACTCCAATCATGAATATGTTCCATTTCTCCATTCAAGAATTCTGTAACTTCACACCTAAGGCACGGAGAGGAAACAACAGCTGGAAAAGTATAGCATCATCAGTGAATGCAATCAATTTGTTCTCCAGACCTTGTCACATGTCACTAGTATAAAAAATAAAGTTCCAAGAACGCTACCTTAAGGAATGCCTGGATTGACTTGACAGAGCTGGAAATCAACACAGACTCTGTGGTACAGCCTACTAAACATTCATTTAAAATATCAATGAAAGATTCACCAATTCTAAATCATTTTTGCTTGTAGATAAGTGTTTTATGATTCACACCGTCAAATGCTGCACTAAATTCTAAACTGGCCATGCATGATTCTGTACTTTCATCAAGAGCAAACTATAAGGCAGTAGATAATGACAGTACCAAGGCCTTTAAGAAACCCAGGCTGTAATGTTGAAAACAGGATATATTCTTCAACAAACCTACAAAGACGCTTAGAGAGCAAAAACCTTAGATAAAACAGGGGGAAGCGACTTCGGAGGTTTGGCCGAGTCTCTTCGCCCCGTCGTCTCTAGCCGAAAGGAGAAACGAGAAATCAGTGTTTCAGTTTGAAGGACCCCCATAGGAGTTACATTCATCCAAACTGAAAATTGTTTTGTGTAGGTGGTGAATAGAATCTTTGAACTTATCTCTTCAAGTGTTTTAATCGCACCATTATAAAGACACAGGCCACTGCTCCCATATCTCTTACTTTTACAGATTGTGACAATATATATATATATATATATATATATATATATATATATATATATATATATATATATATATATATATATATAAGGCAACAGTTAGCAAAACTCTTTGAATTGGTAAAGGATATGGGTTTGGAAGGAAAGGGAGTGAGATATTGTGCGTAAGAACAAAAAAAGTCTGCCCGTGCACAGCAACAGAAAGAAAGAGAAGAGAAAAAAGCAAGCAGCTGACAAGCACAGAGTTTATGACGAAAATGTATTATGAAAGAACTGGTCGATAGAATACCAATTTTTTTTTTATTTGAACATGAAATGAGCAGAGATGACTCGTTACACAACAGATATTTCTGCTATTCCCTTTTTTTTTTTAATTTCTCCGTCACCTAAATGTTCCACGATTAATTTTTTCATTGAATCTTTCTATAGACTTGATTCATTGTTTGTCTTCTGTTTTTATTTACGTGCATATTTCCACCAAATTAATCGTATCGAACAAATGAGAAAAGAAAAAAATACCTTTTTCTCTCTCTTCCACTAATCCCTTCTAACCTTCGAATTTTCTAAGCGAGGGATAAGTAGACAGATGAAAGACACTAAAAAATAAAAAACCTAATTTTCAAAAGCTGAAAGCCAGTTTTTTTTTTTTTTGTATGTAGTAGAATCACGCTTTAGAAGAAACAGAATAAAATATAATCATATAAAACACAAGGGTTAGATGTACTTGTCTTCTATCATTGCCTTTGAGTAAAACTGATTCCCAAGATGTTAAAGGGGTCGCTGTACCCTGATATTTGGGAGTATAAAAGCGTTATGTGTGCACAATCGACAAACTATTAATAAACAAGTTTTGCAAACTTTGCAAAGAGCCATTACGGCGGAGATGAATTGCTATCAAGTCTAAGAGCAGAACACGAATTTGACAAGAACACGTACATCTGTATATATATATATATATATATATATATATATATATATATATATATATATATATATATATATATATATATATATATATATATATATATATATATATATATATATATATATATATATATATAAGATATATATGTATATATATATATGTGTATATATATATATATATATATATATATATATATATACACACATTTATTTATATATATATATATATATATATATATATATATATATATATATATATATGTATATATATATATATATATATATATATATATATATATATGTATATATATATATATATATATATATATATATGTATATATATATATATATATATATATATATATATATATATATATATATATAATCTTATATATACATACATATAAATGGCGCTAGGACAATTCGGTACTAGGACAGTTTGGTACCAGGCAAATCGGTACCGGACATTTCGGTAACACTAATATTACTAAACAGATAAACACAAAAACTCAATGTATATATATATTGTTTATTACCAGTGGT
>JANJGK010000785.1:237500-285000 GCA_039081455.1 Macrobrachium rosenbergii
GAGTATAATTCCGGGAAGTCAGAGAAGCGGAGAGAAATGCCTAGAAATTGACATGAATGTTTTCAAGGAGGTATTGGAGAGGAAGGGTCGGAATATTCAGGGAGCAAAGGAATCCCAGATTGAGGTGCAATGTTAGGATGGGAGCTGGAAGCACTAATGATGAGTCTTGTCTGCAGGCGAAATAAGAAGCTAAGATTACGAAGCGTTCTTCGCAACTGTTCACCCACGATTCAGCAACTGAAATATTTATTTTTCCTCTGTAGCCACCGTCAATAAGGTTAAACAAACCTCATGTTGATAAAGTATGATAACTACACACGCCCCCGCGCTGAATTCTTCGGTCACATAATTGTTTTGCTTGTAAAATTTATTGCAAAGCTTAACGCTCCAAGTGTCGGAAAAGCAAAACCTATTTACAGTTTCTGTCAGAATCTTTACTGCTACGACGTACTTTCAAGAATTACTTCTCAGGCCACAGTGCCACTTGGAACAATAAAAGGAAATTGGAATAACGTCTCCAGAAAATCAAAACAATAACAGGGTAGCATTTCCGATCATTCTTTTAGTCCTTAAAACGAAATCGAGGATTCTGGAGGCAAAAGGTCACAGTAGGAAAAGTTGAGTCACATCGGAAACAGAAGCAACGTTTCAATTTGAAACATTTTCCTTTCACAGAAGAGCAAATTCAAAATCATCATGATATACTGCAGGCTCATCTCTTCTGAACTGGAAGAGCCAGAATGAAAAATCAGTCAGATATTTTCACGATAACGTGTAGGCAATACCTCTGAGCGCTGGGTCTGTTTATGATCGCCACATTCGATAACGATGATGAACCAGTAGGTGAGCCATTTAGGCTTGGTTAGTGTGGGGATGTGAGAGAGTTTGCAGGCAAATAAAATGAAAGTTGAAAGGTTTGGAGAAGGATGAACAGTAGTAAATGGGAACTTTTGAGAAGACTTCATTGCAGTTGTCAACATTATGAATGAAAGAAAGATTACATAAGTTTCCTGCTTCTTTTCCGTCTTCCTCTCTTAAGAAATCATTCTTTATTGTATAATTCTATTAGCTCTGACTAGGGTATGGTTTTTGAAATTAGGTACTAGGAAGTCATATTTCCATTGCATTTGGCATTAACTGACTTAGCAGCTGTGAATATTTACAAACAAATAACACCTGTGTTAAAACATAACTCAAAAGTACACACACACACACACAAACATATATAATTTATATATATATATATATATATATATATATATATATGTATATATATATACATATGCATACATATATATTTATATATATATATATATATATATATATATATATATATATATATATATATATATATATATATATATATATATATATATATATATATATATATACATATATATATTGTCAAGAGTAAAAATCTAACACACCATCTCATCTGTCAACAATACAGCGTAAAGAATATTCAATTGCTTTATCTGTTTTATCTCAAAGAGAGTTGCAGGCAGAATTCGCCCCTACCGACCTCTCTTTCACCACTGCCTTTTGGGGGAGAATACTTTAATCACCTTTCCTTATTTGAGTGACTGCAGTGACCTTTAATTCCAGGCACAGATTTGGTAGGATTGCAAATCCTTGCTCCAGACAAGCCAGCTGGCAGAGAGACAAAGGATTGGCCATGTGCTCTCTGCCATTTTGGAACTTGACCCACGCAGCCCCATACTGACACCAGCGCCATCTACGAAGAGCAGCATCGTAACCCCTGGAAGCTATAAAAGACTTCCGACAGACACACTTTATCTTAGAACTTGTTGGACGCTTGGCCAGGACTCTTGTCCTTTCCCTTGCTCTATTAAACTGCCCCTTCTGGACACCCGTGGCTGCCGGGAGCCCTAGTAAACTTTTGCTGTGATCTTATTCACTTGCCCTTCCAATTGCTGGCCACCCGAAGATGAGGAAATTCATCTCCTGCTTAAGGTGAAGTTCCAAATTTAAGGTTCTTTTAGCCAGTCACGTTCCTGTCAGCCTATAACTATTTTTCTGTTTTTCCTTTTCATAGTGTGATATTCACCCAGTGAGACTTGCCAAACATTAAAGTGAGGTGTAAGGTATATCATTAACATTCAAATTATCGGAATCGAGTTCAGTCTAGGCACCTGTGTAATTCTTCAATTCCTTAATTGAAGTGCTGTTTTCAGTTGAGTAACCATAGGTATTTCGATTACAGATGAGGAGTTAGTCAGCTGGGGATCTGTGCATCATTTTATGTGTAGTGACCCCACTACACCTTTTTATGACGCCCTTTGAAGCGGGCTCCCATTGTGTGTCTTCAAGCAATTCTCAGTCATTTGCTTCTTTCATTTTGTATCACAGGACCTTGTTTGCCTGTCCCAGTTATGCTACCATTCTTCTGATATACATTTTCCTTTGTGAATATAATTAAGTTAAACCCCAGAGTTTACCTAATCATCCCCTTTTGAAGTAGGGCCTCCGCCATGTATATGTTTTCACCTGACCTCAAGACCAGAGTTCAAATTTGTGTTATCCAAGGTAAGTTGCGTTTATCCCTAGTGTAACCCACTGGTTAAACTAGATCCCCCAGCTAAAAACATATCAGTGGTGACCTTGCTCAGTATTCCTTGCAGTTTGCATTATTGCAAGACCATTGCATCACAACTATCGGCTGAATAGTGTTGCTAAAAAGCTGGATGCAACTTTAGAAACAAACCTTTTTTATTAGCGTAAATCCCCTTGTAAGCGCAAGTGACCCAGTTTTTACGGGCTGATCCAGGAGCAAGAGCCTGTGCCAGCACAAGGCTGGCTTAATCTTAAACACAAAAATGATCCAGTTCCACAGTAGGTACAGTGTTGTTATTCTTATTTTGTTAGGTGCAAACAAAATCGTGACTGAAATAGAGTTAGGAATTGTTAGGCCACGTTCATGCAACCCAGTTATAGAGAAGAGAGAGTTATTAGCCTTTCCACAAGCCTTTGATGGCTAACGCATGATAGCTTCCATGACTTTCACGATTGGCTAACTAGGAAAAGTGAATTACGAAGTGTTGTAACCGGAAATAGTGCGGGTATTTCCTTTCCATGTGATTCGAACAATTTTTCCATTTGAAAAACCTAGTTAGGTACACATTAAAAGCCACGAGGGCTACCTGTCAGGCAATTTTCGTATCACTGGAGTTAGGATTTTTACTCTCTCTCTCTCTCTCTCTCTCTCTTGTAAAGGTTAGGAATTCGTTGGGCAAACATATTATTCTTCCTTAACGAGTAAATCCCATAAAGCCATAAAACTTTGTTCAGGCCACGCGAGCCAAAAATTTTGTTTAGTACTTGCATTTATTGAAATTCCTCTATCAAGCAACGCACAGGCTAAATTCCATTTCATTCAGTTTATTTCCCATTCAGTAAAGCCGTGAGAAGGACCGTACCAATTCATTCATCTTCCAGATGAGAGGAACTTTCCCAAAATTCCAAGATCGTTTCCAAAAATCACACGCTGCGTTAAGCTTCGCTCACGACCAGGTGTTCAATAGCCCATTCATTCTTCCAAGACTACCTTGGGGCTGACCGCCGCCTGTCGTAACAAACCCCAGTAGTCGTCAACCTTTGTTTGTTTGTTGTTTCTCCGTTCAGACGGTCGCGCACGTGCAGACCTCCGTCTTTACAAACCCAGTCGCACGCGACTCCGTACCAGTAAAGTTATCACAGCGAACGTGTTCGTCAGGTCCAGTAAAGTAACGTAATTGTGTTCCGCTCTTTGCGCACGCGATCTCGGCAAATATAACTTCGCCCGTGAGTGGTAGATTTAGATTTTTGCACTCGTCATATTCTACCGCATTTAATCTCGTGCACTTCGAAATAAGCACAAGCTTTTCCTCGTCATATTTTATGCATTTATCCTCGGCTGAGAAGTCAGCTAAATTATTTCATTCACGCATTTAATTGTGTACCCTCAGCAGCTATTGCTTCCTGTTTGCCCAGGGAAATACAATTTTATAACAATTGCTGCAATGCCGGCATAATAATTCATTCACGCATTTAATTGTGTATAATTAGAAGCTCCTGCTTCCTAATTGTCTAGAGCAGTGGTTCTCGACCTTTTTCACTCCATTCTCCCCTTCATGAATTCTCAACATTCGTGTGGCTCCCCTTCACTTTTCTCCCAAATCCCACCCCGCCAAAAAAAGTAAAAAAAAAATAAAATAAAAAATAAACAAATAAATCAAATATTGATGAAGAGAACACACTTGCTTTATTACGAAAATTACAGTCATAATTATCTTATATTTGATAGATTTCTGTGATATGCTTAACTTAAATCTCTAGACTACAAAAGACTAGCGGACAATAGCAAATTTGAATTTGGTTGGGAAAAAGTTCAATTAACCTCTGCACGTTTCATCACACATCAGTGGGAAGGCTGATATTGTTTCTTTTCAGTCAGCTGACGAATCAGAGGTTGTGTCACTGACAATGCATATCTCATGTCGGGGTCTACGTCCAGTCGGTTCCTGCTCTGATTCTTGATTTGTAGAAGGGTGGAGAAACCAGAGCAAGTGGAAATGACACTCGTACGCACAGACAGGCGCGCAAGGTGTCAGGATGCTTGTAGACGTCAGGTATTCGGGTGGTTGAAAGGATAACATTATTTTCACTAGCAGTGATGTAAAAAAAAAAAAAAAATATGAAAAATAATGAGTAGAGCGGGATATGCTGAAATGGATCCCCTTACGGAACAAAATTTTTTGTTTTCGTATAAACTTTAATTGAAATAGATAATTTTCAATTATGAACAAAAAAATGTGTGACCTGATAGTTCTGATATTTATGTTTCAGTAATGATATAGAAATGTTATTAAGGGGAACTAGTTATAGCATGGGATGATTATCGGTCATTTTTAGAAATTAAAATTGAGCAGAATAATTTTATTTGATTTTTAACCAAATGTACACAAAAAGCTTTTTATATGAATGTTGTATTATTTCCTTTCGAAGTTGCATTACCCATAGCCACTGAAGGAATGGAATCACTAAATCATTGTCATTCATAAGAACTATAAGTTTATAAGAGCATGCCATTTTAAACAAACATTCTGAGAAATTCATTATTTGATAGAAGTTGTCCCCTTCGAACGCTGAAGGTTGAGTGCGTTCACAAATGAAATAGCCCTACCAGCACTCACTTCTGTTATTTATGAGCATAATTATTGGTGCACCTTCCTCAACAACACGTTTCCAGGTTTAATTTAGTAGAAATTGCTTCCAGATGCGAGCTATCGTTTTAAAATGTTACACACTGTACCTAAATTGGTTACCATTGAGAGAGATAGCAACCATCAGCTTCTGATAATGCTCTGCAGATTCAGGAAATCTCCTACGCAGTAAAATATTCCGTACTTGAATGGTTTCCCATTTAGCAGCAGTCATCACTGCCACCATGAGTTTAATGAGCCTCTGCTGATATGCCCGTCCCTGTTCTCCCGTTAGAACTTAGTGTGAGTTACACCCTGTATGCTCTGCTTCCAGGCAATGTCCCTGATTCCAATATGGATTCCAAATTTCTATTTTAAAAACGATTCACACACACACACACACACACACACACACACACACACATATATATATATATATATATATATATATATATATATATATATATATATATATATATATATATATATATATATATATATATATATATATTTTTTTTTTTTTTTTTTTTGTAATTTCCACAATGGTACCGTGGATGAAATATATAATAAGTCCTCACGTGAAAATAGAAGGAATTGGTACCAAGACTTTCAACTTGTATTCCAAAGTCATCTTCAGTACCCTGAAGGTGACTTTGGAATAAAAGTTGAAAGTCTTGGTACCGATTCGTTTTATTTTCACGTGAGGACTTATTATATATATATATATATATATATATATATATATATATATATATATATATATATATATATATATATATATATACATATACATATATATACATATACATACTGTATATATATTCAGCTAAGGCCACAGGAAAAATAAAAGAAAGGAGTACCAAGTGCTTTCGTGCTATTTCCAACATCTTTTCGAAGCACAGTGCTAAAATCACCGAGAGTATCTAACAAAGTAAACATAAAAGCTGAAACAATGACAACACAAATATTCAAAATCAGGTTAAAACCAGTACAGCAGGTGGAGACACGGCTCAACAGATGATTAAAAAAAAACAATCTTCAAAATCTCATTAACAATGTGTGTTTGTGTTCTCATGGGAGGTTGCTGTGTTAAAGAGTAACAGAGATGATGAAGACAGAATAAGTAAAATGCTACGTGCACAGGTCAGGCAGGGCGCTTTGACCTAGATCAGGTTAAATTTGGATAGTGAGTGTTAGGGTAAGATATCCCCTTCACTTACTATTGCAACATTTTGCTGTTTTTATCTTTTATCTTTTGCAAATTTCAGAGATCGAAAACCAGTATCCTGTATATTTTGCAGTTGCTGTTGGTGATATTTCATCGTTATTTTCTCCCACTCATATTTTGGTGGAGTGGGACTGAACATTCTCATGGAGGAAACCTCCACACGCACGCACTTAAATGATGATGTGGTTAGCAAGATTAGCGGGCGTCATTGTATTCCCTCGTTGGCATCAACGGAAGTTGCTCAGTGAAAGTCGCGTTAAGGAAATCTGAGAAAATTCGATAACTGACACAATGTAATGATGTCCACCAGACTCCTGTCAATCCAACAAATTTGTTCGATGTCGGAATTTGGCTCGTCAAAAAGATTTGTAAATTTTGTGACGAGAAGGAAACATTGTAAAAATAAAAAGAAGGAGGGGTCGGGGACAGCTTCCGTGGTGATTCAAACATTCGTAAAAGAGCCTCTAATTTTGCCTGTTTTGTTGTTTAATCAAACATAATAATATTCAGATGACTTCGTCAAAACAGCTTTTCCAGAAGTTGTACTCAAAAAAGCACGCTGGTTTTTAACATAGCACTTTTCCATGAATGATAGCCTTTACAAGCGAGGTTCTGGAAATAATCCTTTGCATTTTATATCATATTCTACATGATTACCTTAGGAACGTGGAAATGAACACGACAGGGAAGGTTTGATTTTTTAAGGAAAATGGCATTGCAGCCGGAATAAAAACAAAGACTTCATCAGCTTTGAGGTGGGTATGTGGAATAGGAACTTGAGAAAAAAAAAAAAAAAAAAAAAAAATATATATATATATATATATATATATATATATATATATATATATATATATATATATATATATATAAATATATATATGTGTATATGTATATATATATATATATATATATATATATATATATATATATATATATATATATATATATATATAATGACTGCTACCATAGCAATATGGACAAGAATGTGGATGGGAAATCACTATGGACAGACCATTATCTTAAACAATATATTCCTAAGGATGCACACACTTTTTACTAAATCCATATTAGCAAGGTTGGTAAAGGAAAAAATTTACCAAGGATGATTCAGTCATGGAATTTAGCATGATCGTACCACATTGGCTACTAGTCAGAACGACCTGACTGGCCCTTTGGAAATCCAAAATAGCGATAATTTTTCAAGATGGCTACAGTTTTGACTTTCATAAATTTATTTTTCTCATATAAATCCTAATTAGTTAATCTAGGAGGCCTTAAAATCGAAGTGTATGTTTTCAGCCATGCTCAGATTATCTTTATTCTTATTTCTGATACTGGAAATGTATATTTGTTTTACATGCGACTAAAGTTATATTTGCTTTTCTCAGACTGCTAATATTGGCCCCACCACCGACCTACGTCCCACCCATAGCTCCCAGAAGCGTATACATAGGAATGACTACACCCAGTGTACTTTCATGGTAAGACAGGCACGAATGGCATGATGGTCTCTGCTTATCAAAAGGCGATGACTGGGCACTACCAGTGCAGCAGAGTGATGCTGCCACTGTCGTGCATCTAAATCATTTTCAGGTTATTATCCCAGAACTTAGTGCAGTTTATTTCAACCCAAATCAGTTAAGGCTCTGTACCTGAGTTGACAATCCGTGCCCGTACAAGAGAGCAGACCCAAGGATAATGTCATTCTAGTTATCTGAATGGCATATAGGTTTAATGAGACTAATGACGATGGATGAACAATGACCAGGAGCAGTGCAAAAGGCATGATTGTGTTTGTATCCCACACTAGAGCGTGTGCACCAGGGGCGGTGAAAGAACAGACTCTTGGCCATGAAGATCGTAAACAGTAAGGGACACAGCATCTACCCCGCCCCCCCCCCAAAAAAAAAAGGATCCTAAGTGAAGTAAATGAAGTAAAGTTCAAATCGTCAAACCCTATGAAGGCTCTCAAAAGTTAAGTATATCTTAGTTTAACCAGACCACTGAGCTGATCAACAGCTCTCCTAGGGCTGGCCCAAAGGATTAGATTTTATTTTTTTACGTGGCTAAGAACCAATTGGTTACCTAGCAACGGGACCGACAGCTTATTGTGGACTCCAATTGGTTACCTAGCAATGGGACCTACAGCTTATGTGGACTCCAATTGGTTATCTAGCAATGGGACCTACAGCTTATTGTGGACTCCAATTGGTTACCTAGCAATGGGACCTACAGCTTATTGTGGACTCCAATTGGTTACCTAGCAATGGGACCTACAGCTTATTGTGGACTCCAATTGGTTACCTAGCAATGGGACCTACAGCTTATTGTGGACTCCAATTGGTTACCTAGCAATGGGACCTACAGCTTATTGTGGACTCCAATTGGTTACCTAGCAATGGGACCTACAGCTTATTGTGGACTCCAATTGGTTACCTAGCAATGGGACCTACAGCTTATTGTGGACTCCAATTGGTTACCTAGCAATGGGACCTACAGCTTATTGTGGACTCCAATTGGTTACCTAGCAACGGGACCTACAGCTTATTGTGGACTCCAATTGGTTACCTAGCAATGGGACCTACAGCTTATTGTGGACTCCAATTGGTTACCTAGCAATGGGACCTACAGCTTATTGTGGACTCCAATTGGTTACCTAGCAATGGGACCTACAGCTTATTGTGGACCCCAATTGGTTACCTAGCAATGGGACCTACAGCTTATTGTGGAATCCAGTTGGTTACCTAGCAACGGGACCTACAGCTTATTGTGGAATCCAGTTGGTTACCTAGCAATGGGACCTACAGCTTATTGTGGACTCCAATTGGTTACCTAGCAATGGGACCTACAGCTTATTGTGGAATCCAGTTGGTTACCTAGCAACGGGACCTACAGCTTATTGTGGACTCCAAACTACATTATAGCGAGAAATGAATTTCTATCACCAGAAATAAATTCCTCTTATTCTTTACTGGTCGGTCGGAGATTCGAACTCGCGGCCAGTAGAGTGCTAGCTGAGTTCGGAATCCACTCGTCCAAGGAAGAACTTGAAGGATCTCAAGATGACATTCTTGTGCTCTTACTGTCACCTCCATCATTCAGATCTTTCACTGGATCCTGAACAGATTTGTTATTTGGATCCTGACTTGGACAGCCATCTATTCTACTTGAGTTCTCTACAGAGAAGATAGATGATTTAAGTCAGAATCTAAACAGCCTAATAAGAAATCTTCTCCAGATATCAAGAGAGACCAGAGTGACAGAGGTGATATTAAGAGTACAGGAATGTCAATGATGGTATTTAGAGACCACTCGTAAGGTTTGATGCTTTAAACCTTATTTCATTTGCTTCACTAACAAAGAATTTCTTTTTATAGATAGGCTACAGTTACTTGTCTTGTTGTTTGACAATGTAAGGCACAACCGGCTTTTTTACCAGTGTACAAGCTAATATTTTTTTCTGTACTTAGCAAACTTGTGTTTCAATTTATATTCCCTGGAATATCACTTGTCAGCAATTTCTTTGATAGAGAAATAGTTTTTATCTAATAGAAATAACCTACCTCCAGACTACTCATCGTAATTCTTTTAGAACATTGCATCATGGCATAGCTTTCAATCATAATTTGGCAAAATATTATCAAAACCCGTAGTCATTTACAAGCAGTCTATACACACACACACACACACACACACACACACACACATATATATATATATATATATATATATATATATATATATATATATATATATATGACTATGTTTTACTGTAATACCACAGTGTAATATGAAGATAAGAAGGCCCATAAAACACTATTTGAACGTTGCAACCATATATTTCGAGCACTTCCTTCTGTGCCCCTGTTCACTGGTAAAATATGGACAAATGAAATGTTACAGGAGTATATATACAAAGCATATGTAGGTGTGGCATTAAGTCTCCGATGGTATGCAGGTGACCGTTTCCCAAGAAGGAGGGAAAATAAACAATTCCCTTGTGGTTTTTGGCCTCATTAACTCCTGTTTTGCGATTCGTCTGGTGGTCGTGTTTCCTGGAGCACCTGTTTGAGAAGAGGTTTAAGGATTAACCCGTCGATTTCATCCGCTTTCCAATGTCCTCCTGACAAGTTCATATTGTTGGTTTGATTGTATATATACTCCTGTAACATTTCATATGTGCATATTTTACCAGTGAACAGGGACACAGAAGGACGTGCTCGAAATATATGGTTGCAACGTTCAAATAGCTTTTCATGGGCCTTCTTATCTTCTCATATATATATATATATATATATATATATATATATATATATATATATATATATATATATATATATATATATATATATATATATATATACTAAGCCGATCGAGGCTACGGCCTACCCCACCGCCAAATCAAAGTCCTTCAAAAGAAGGCATCGTGCTTACCCCATATAATAATGGGAAAAATGCACGTTAAAGACGAAGAAGAAGAAGAATATGTATATATATACATATATACATATATATATACATATATATATATATATATATATATATATATATATATATATATATATATATATATATATATATGAAGTGACTGTTTTTGTGAGGAGAGAGAGAGAGAGAGAGAGAGAGAATTACCTCCTAATCCTAAACAGTTGACAACGAAAACCAATTACTATTTTGATGAGACAACACTATAACGAGGTCCAAAATCTACGACATTTTTCACAAAATTAAATCGGGAGGAAAAGTATGCTTTTATTGTCGAAGATCCACTGTAGTATTGTCCTCTATTCGTATTCCGTCATGAAGGCCCTGAATAAGATTACTGCTAAATAAACCACGACCAACGTTATTTTTTGCCCTCCATTCACCACTAAAAGCACTGGCGTGAAAGTCGTCTCCTCAAATCAAGCGCTTATTGAAAACATCCATAGTGACTGAAAGCGACGATGATCAGTATATCTTCCTGCTGCCAAGTCAAAAATGATGAATATAAAAAGGATACCTTTACGTGAACTAGAACCTTAATGGTTAACTGCTTCTGTATGTGAATAAATATGATTTAGCGTGAATATAGAACTCATCAGCATCCTAACATTTACGTCATCTTTTCTATAGCAATGAATGTATGAGATTTTATCTGGAAAACTTCCGCGCCGACGCAGACGTGAAGGCAAGAGGCTTTGCCAGCCAAGGCTCCTCTCCTGAAATGGCCCATTTCAACAGCTGCAGTTGAAAATGAGCAGCAGAATCATAAGTAACGTCTCTCTCTCTCTCTCTCTCTCTCTCTCTCTCTCTCTCTCTCTCTCTCTCTCTCTCTCTCTCTGAGCATAATTTCCTATAATATTTCTTTTATATCTAAATCTTATGGCGATCAGGGTCTACGAATTGCCATTTCCTCATAATCCGTTCATTTTAAAATAAACAAGTAAAAAATACGCTTAAGTTTCTTCGGCGTGATCGAGTTTCCTGTATGGGCCGCGGCCCATGAAGCTTTCAGCCACGGGCAGTTGGTGGCCTGTCCTATAACGTTGCCAAACGCACGATCATGGCTAACTTTAACCTTGAACAGAATAAAAACTAGTGAGGAGGCTAGAGGGCTGCAATTTGGTATGTTTGTGATTGGAGGGTGGATGATCAACATACCCATTTGTAGCCCTCTAGCTTCAGTAGTTTTTAAGATCTGAGGGCGGACAGAAAAAGTGCGGATGGACAGACAAATAAGCAGCCATCTCTATAACAGTTTTCTTTTACAGAAAACTAAAATTTAAACCCAGGGCTTTCTGATCACCTAACTGGGTTGATGGGAAAAATCCGAGATATTTATAGGCTCGACGTGGAATGCGGATGAATGCATTCTTCCCTTCCCTCACTTACCTTTTCTCAGACATTTTGAGCGAATCCTGCGATACATAACAAAATACGAAAGTTGCCAGGACCTTAACTCCAACTGACGTGTTTCGGTTCAGAAACTTTTCTCAGGATTTCGAGCTGGGTGACTTTTGGCCTGGACTTTTCCAAGGATCGCAAATGTCTCAGGATATTTCGTTCATTTCCTTACTCTTCCTTTCGGCTTGTTTGCCGTGGCTTCCATGGTTTTGCAGTCGTTGTGATGTAATACCATAAAAGTGCTAATGTACACACACACACACACACACACACACATATATATATATATATATATATATATATATATATATATATATATATATATATATATATATATATACATATATTAACTTTATCACTTACACAATTGTTCTGTGCATTAATACAATTACTAATAGGACCTCATTAATACTGGATGGTATCTAGCAGAGATGTGTATTCAGAAAAAGGTAATTTTTCCTGAGTAAATATCTCCGCTAGATACCATCCAGTTTTAATGAGGTTCTGTTTATAATATATATATATATATATATATATATATATATATATATATATATATATATATATATATATATATATATATATATATATATATATATATATATATATATATATATATATATATATACATTATATGTACAGTATATTTGATATGTATATATATATATATATATATATATATATTGCTACGAGTGTTCGGGGGATACTTACTTGACTCTGGGCGGCAACGGATAGTACAGGGAAATTCCTTTTATTTATTACAAATCTGACTCAATATTAGAACCACTCGTAGACAAAGCAAATGAAACCCATGGCTTAAGGCCTTCCTCAGATGAGGAATTTACGTAAACTCAGAGGTTCTTTAAACTAATTATATTTACATAACAAGAAAGATCGGAAGAATGACGAATTACTGGGCAGGTAATAACAAGGGCCTGCTAAATAATGAATCCTGCACAGGATAAATATTCTAAGCTGACGATATCTTCATAACACGGAAGATTGCAGTTGAAGGGGGGGAACTACACATGGATCGGCTGAGAGGTTCCACAGTCGAGGCCTATCTGCAAATATGCAGGACGGTTACTTGCTATAATAATAAGACTCATAGAGGGAACTGAAAAATGCACAGATGGCGCAAAATAACTCAAGTAAACACAAATGCATATTTTATGTTAACACTGAATGTTCTCACACAAATTACTGGGGTGATCGCACAATGGAAAAAATAAAGGGAATATTTGGTAGAGAATAACAGGTCGTGAATGGCTAAAACCTTAATTCCGGCACATTACCTTAGTCCAGATGACGTTGTCCAGGTCACATTCTGCCTTCCGAAGTTTTTTGGTATTGCGTTCCAAGGTTCTAAGTGTTGTCTTGAGCGATGGTCCATATTTGTGAAGGATGTGAGTATGAAAGTTCTGACATCGGCTAAGTTTCGGTCGTTGCGACTAAATAAATATGACTTTCTTGACCTGTTTGTGTGCTTCCCCTGCCTTCATTGTGTTGCTGGGTTTCGAGAAACCTCCGCCTGTTGAATATTCGTTGGGATTTTCCTCCGATTCGCCCTGACTCCACTTCGTTGAAGGATGCCACATCTACGTTTTGTGTTCGCCCTTCTTTTTATTATACGACTGAAACTTAGCCGATGTCAGAACTTTCATACTTACATCGTTCACAAATATGGATCATCACTCAAGACAACACTCAGAACCTTGGAACGCAATACGAAAAAACTTCGGAAGGCAGAATGTGACCTGGAATTTTGACAATTTTGCGTCCTCAGCCAAGTAACGCCAAATTTTGTTAAAATGATACCTGCTGGTTGGCTTCGGAACGTTGCAACTGAATAAATATGACTTTCTTGACCCGTTTGTGTGCTTCCCCTGCCTTAATTGTATATAAACAGTATATATCTATATATATATATATATATATATATATATATATATATATATATATATATATATATATATATATATATATATATATATATGTACATACATATATGGGGATGAAAAAATGGAAACGGGTTTCACAGAAATAAATTTCTGACTCACCACGGGACCAGTCCCTTGTCTTTCAAGTGAGAGTCCAGTATTTGTAATTTGGATGCAAAAGGTCATAAAAGTAGTTGGAACCTAAGTACTACATACCTGAGGTTTTCCCTGGGTAAGTGACTAGGGTTCAACATACCAGTGAATTTTACTCAACTCCCCTACCCACCAGCTCTTGAAATGGTAACATTTCATTCAACTTATCCCTTTCACTGTGAAATATGATGGAAATGAACACATTCACTGGTATGCTGGGCCCTAGTCGCCTGCCTGGGAATAACCTCAGGTATGTAGTACATAGGTTCCAACTTCTTTTATGACCTTTGTGTACGAACTGTTAATGCCCTGAACTCTCACTCGAAAGACCGGTTTTCGGTCCCTTGGTGAGCCAGAAATTTATTCCTGTGAAACATGTTTCCATGTGGTTATTTCCATCATATATCACAATGAAATGGGTAAGTCGAATGAAATGTTAGAATGAAATGTTAGCAATTTGAGCACTGATGGGTCGGGGAGTTGGGTAAAATTTGCTGCTAAGTTGGGCCCTACTCACCTGCCCGAGAAAAACATCAGGTATGTAGAACTCAGGTTCCAACTCCTTTCATGATCTTTGAGTCTGAATTGCTAATGCCCTGGAATCTCACTTGAAAGACTGGGGTTCAGTCCCGTGGTGAGACTGAAATATATATATAAAAATATTATATTTTATATATTGTATATATATTATATGTATATTTATATTATATATATATATATATATATATATATATATATATATATATATATATATATATATATATATATATATATATATATATATATATATGTTTCGAATGTTTCGTGATTCATAATCACATCATCAGGGACATCTGTGGAAAATCAAATAAATTGACAAGAGTACTGAATGGCTAAAACTGAATTACGTTAAAATATTAACAATTAAAATCCATAAAGGCAGCTCAAAATTACATACACACTAGAGCACACATAAATACATACACACGAAGTACAAAATCACGTCACATACGGACACACATGGCTACACAAGAGCACATTAAAAACAGCAAAATCACAAAACACTCCAAATGAATTACATAAAAAATTGTTTGATTTTAAGAACATTTTTAAAGAATGGAGAAAGAAACTAAGATAGTAATATACTAATACAAAAAGACGCTAACCTTACAATGCAAACGACAGAACCGCACTAACTGTAAAAGAAAAATATATAAAAAAGCAAACGCAACAAAACAAAAAGATCAGATGCACAAATGGTAATGAGCTATTACAGAAACAATGGAATAGAGGTAGTTTGAGAGTTTACTGACGGAACCCGTAGTTTAATATTGAAAGACTCAAGTATCTGAAGTTTTTGTTGGTTCTGTGCTTGGCCAATAACTTTAAAATCATCGTAATTTATGTGCGTTTTGCACTTGGAGGCATGATTTCTTATACAGGGCAGCTCTGGATTGGACAGTCGGCATTTGGTTCTATAACGCATCCCCTCATGAGAGTCGGCTCTGACTCTGAGAAGCCGCCTGGTAGATCCGACATATGTTCCCAGACTACATGTGGGACAAGTACATTCATAAACAATATATATACATTCATATATATATATATATATATATATATATATATATATATATATATATATATATATATATTATATATATATATATATACATACATATACATATATATATATATATATATATATATATATATATATATATATATATATATATATATATATATATATATATAATCATCAATGAAGGGCAGAGGACACACAGATATACAAGCTGACTTTTTCCAACGTTTTGTAATTATCAAATTAATTACATCATCAGGGCTGTTAAAATAAAAAAAAATAAAATTCTTTGTAGAACCGTAAAAGCTAAAAATAAAAGTTAAGAATTGAAAAGCTGAAAATTACTCATACAAACATTTCAGAAATGTACACAAACATTAAAATTAAATAACAAAAACTTTTTAAAAATCATTACATTAAAATGAAAGGTAACAGATTATACAGTAAACTACAATTGAAAACTATCCGTGAAAGGGGTTACAGAACAAATGATTAAGGACCGACCTAGAGGAGTGACAGCGTTAAACTAAACGTAAACATAAATAGAAAGAACACAAGTCAGGATAAATATAGAGGGGAGGAGGACGTATGAGTGTTTAACGACGGAACAAGTTGTTTGATAGAAAATGATTCCAGAATATCAAGGTCTTGAAGGTTGGTGGTATGGCCTAAAATGTATAAGTCTTTATTATCAATGTGTGTTTTACAAATTTTTGAGTGATTTCTGCTACCTGTACGGAAGCTTACGCCACGATGAGAATCGATACGCACAGGAGATAAGGGATTACCCATAGCCATACCAAACTTTTGTACAAAAAATTCCCCATTGAAACAAAATTGACTGTCTCTGATACATAACCTTGTAAGATTTGTGAGGTTTTGCGTTTCCCGGATTTTTCGTTACCGTTCACGTTAGTGGCAGATGTCAGTCAGGAGGGAACGGGCGCATGTGTTATGCAGAAATTTGGTGGTAAATTGCACCCCATAGCAGCAGGAAATTTAAGACACAGGGTGGCAATGAGAGGTTGTTGGCTAAAATTAATAAAGAGGCATTTGCCATTGTATCTAGCTTGGTTCATTTTAAGATGTTGTTAATGGGGAATAAAGTGGAAGTTCTTACAGATCATAAGCGGTTGTTGGATCTTTTTAATAAGCCTGACCTTTTTCCTAAGAGAGCTAGGTGGTTTTTGGCAATCAGGGATTTTGATGCAAAACTCAAGTACATAGTAGGCAGACATAATGTGGTAGCGGGTGCTCTTAGTAGAAAGTTTTATGATACAGATGGTAACCAAGCTTATTTTGTTACTGATTCTAACAGATTGCAATATTAGCCTGGTTGAGAAGAAACAAGATGAAGATGAGGTCTTAGCAGACGCAAAGGCGTTCCTCAGAGATGAATTGATTAGGAAGGGTTATAGGTTGCTATTTTCAGGTCTAGAGTCAGAAGGTAATTTGTTTGCCAGGAAAGTTAAATATAGGTTAAAGAGTAATGAGAATACAGGGGATACGACACAGATTGTAGTCCCAGAGTCTTGATTCCCGTAGTTTTGGAAATAGTGCACTGCAAGTTTGATAGTCCACATTTGGGGACTGAGAAGACGTTTCATGAGACATGTAATAAATATGTCTGGAAGAATATACTGTCTTCCGTAGAGAGTTTTGTGAAAGGGTGTCCTGTTTGTAATGCATGCAAACCAGCGAGGGTTACTTCTTGTAAACTGGGTTCTTTTCCTATCCCTAGTAGACCATCTCAGTGAGTTCACATGGACATTTTGGGGAATTTTTGTGTGTCGGGGTACGGCTATAAGTATTTATTAGCAGTGGTAGATGAATTGACGAGGGTGGTGGAAAATTTTCACTAAAGTATAAAACGGCAGAAGAAGTGGCTGTTGCATTTTTCAATGGATTTGTTTGTTGTTATGGCGTGCCTGAGGTACTGATTACAGATACTGGTAGGGAATTTGTGAGTAAGGCTTTAGAATGTCTGGTGGAAGTTATGGGGATACAGGAAGTGACAATCCCTTCCATATAGACCAGAAGTTGATGGGTCATGTGAAGGCCCTAATAGGAAAGTGCTCAAAGCTCTTAGAACCACTGTGGGTGGCAATGATATACATTGGAACAAGTACACATATATGGTTCGTCATAGCATTAACACTACGGTTAGTGAGCCCGTTCGAGGCATTGTTCGGTTGCCCGGTACGAGGTGCATTTGATTTGTTGCCCATACATTCTCACGGGGATGATACGGTTAAGCCGGTAGTTCTTCGTTGGCGGGATGGATAGAGCTGTGGCCTGGCACGCTGTTGGTCCAGCGTTCGACTCTCCTACCCGGCTAATGAAGAATTAGAGGAATTTATTTCTGGTGATAGAAATTCATTTCTCGTCATAATGTGGTTCGGATCCTACGATAAGCTTTAGGTCCCGTTGTTAGGTAACCAGTTGGTTCTTAGCCACGTAAAATAAATCTAATCCTTCGGGCCAGCCCTAGGAGAGCTGTTAATCAGCTCAGTGGTCTGGTTAAACTAAGATATACTTTTTTTTTATCTCTACGGCAAAAGAGAGACACTCATGTCTCAGCAGTAATCTCGAGTCAAAGACGCAAGAATTGTTGAGAGAAGCAATAGTAAATCAGCTGATGTACAAATTGCAGTGGGGGATAACGTGTTCTTGAGGGTTAATGTTAGGAACAGTTGAACTATAAATTGGGGCCCAAATTTGAAGGCCTGTTTAGAGTTATTGAGGAAAAAAAAAGGGAATATGTTTGTTGTTTTGGATAAAAATACGGGGTAAACGAGGATAACGCGTATATCTAAGATCAAGGGGACAGTTTAATTGTAAAGGGGAGCGTGTGTGTTAATATGCGTTTTTTCCCTTTTCTCTTTTCCAGTTGGGTTTAAGGGGGTTTGCTAAGAGAGTGATTTGTTGTGGGGGGGGGGTTTAAATGTGAAGACATAAGTCCATAGAGTTTCATGGATTCTTGTTCAATTTTAGTCTGTTTTGTTGTATTTTATTTTTTCTCTTTCTACGCATATGCGGCGGTTCAGTGTAATTGTTGTTTGAATTTTTTGGTAATTTTGTGGGAGCAATTCTTGTTAAACATGGCGCAGAGATACAGTAGAGTTCCATGGGCATTTTGGAAGTTTTGGGTAAAGTTTATGATATATTGTGTCAACCCATTGGTGAGCTTGTTATGATTTTGAAGTGAAGGCTGATGTGTCAATAGCAAGTCTAGCAAAAGTTGCAAAGCTTGAGGAGGAATTAGCTGAGCATGGAAGGACTTTGACGACATTACGAGGGAGGAATGATAAATTACAGAAGAGTTATGAGGAATTGAGGAAGTCCTTTAATGTGTTACAGCTTACTGTTAATGAGATCCGGGGTGACCTAGACATGACTACTGTTTCGTTTACAGTGCAAACTAAGCTTATTAATATTGAGAGAGAAACTGAGCCTTTATTTGATGAGATTAAAATTCAGGTTCAAGCGATAATAGCAGCCTCGCATGGGCGTATTTCTGGGGATGTGTTGCCCTTGGGGCTTTTAGAATCTGCTTTGAGAAATGCAGCATATGAATGGGGTTCAAACATATTATTTACTGAGGACTCGAACAACACGGCCTGAGGGAGCTTTTTGAAAAACATTTTATTCCTAAGATTTTTCTGCTACCGGCACCATGATTTCAGTCCCTAGATGGTATTTCGGCCCTCATATCCAAAAACGTGTGCATGAAAGAAAACACTCAGGAAAATTGAACGAAAAGTCCCTTCTGTCAAACTGACGCTATAGAGAGAAAAAGCTGATTCTTGCCATTTTTAGACTGTTTTATCAAACGTAACTCATTTCAGAGGACACAGTATATAATCCGAAAAAAAACAATAAACAATTGGCTTTCAGTCCATCAAATGGTTGTTGAAAGCATTCATTGTAAATGCATTATTTTCGTAAGGTGACATTGTTAAAAATTATGTTATAAGAAACTGTCTTCCCCAGTTTATGAAATTCCATGTATGGACTATGATTCAGTTAATTCGGGATAGACAAGTGGTATGAGTCGGAATGTTATCATCAGGCTGCTAAAAATGTCACCCTAGGGGGAGCATTACTAGGATCAGTTCAGATTTGGTAATGACTTGCGGTACTTAATTTCTCATGAGGCACCTGCATTGGCTTAACTGAGCCTGGGAAAACATGGGAACGCTTGGTGCGAAAACTTCAAAACAACTAGTACTTCTTTGGAAAAGTGAAAAATAATTTACTTTAACTTATAAGCGAAAATGAAGAGGGAAAAATCAATACAAGCAGCAGAGGAGTTTGTTAATAATATATATATATATATATATATATATATATATATATATATATATATATATATATTTATGTGTGTGTTTGTGTAGATATGTATGTATGTATGTGCGTATACATGATCTCTCAGGTAACTTTGCCTGGAACGAATTGCAAATGAGGTGACATATTATGAACTAAATAGATGGAGATAAGTAAGAGGATAAGATGGAACGAAAGGTGAAATGATTAATTTCTTGAAGAACACATAATCACGCAACCACCGATAAGAAACATACTTATCGAAGGAATAATGAGATACAAAAATTGACTGAATAAATCCACAAAGTCGTACAAGGAAGATAATCAACAAATAACTAAACAATAACTGAAGGTGACAGCCTTACGCAAGCAGGGCAAATGCTAAATAGAATCATTAAAAGAAGAAGAAGAAAAAAATGAAATGAACAGGTTGAAACAAATGAATCTCCAGCCTTCCCTTGGACAAACAACGGTTTTCGGTAAGCCGAGAAATCCGAAGACTGGCATTTGAGTGAGAGGAACGGAGTGGGTCCATTTGCATTCATATGGCTGGTACCTCCCTCCATCCCTCCATTCCTTCCTCCTCCCTCCCTCCCTCTCGAACTGGAACGTGCTCCTCGATTTATGTAGAGTTGAATTTGACACTCCTCTTGGACGGTGCCACTTCCCTGCAGGGTCCTCCTTGCGAGAAGGCAAATGTCATAAAACGAGTTGGATTTATTACCATCATGTATAAATTCTTTGTATTTATTTGTATATATAGTATTATAGTTGTGAATGTGCAAAGAACAAAAGCACATAATGTAAACTATACATATATATATATATATATATATATATATATATATATATATATATATATATATATATATATATATATATATCAAGAAGGATGCTCATCAAGGCAGACTCCCCTCTGAAAACTGGGCGATACAGAATATCTTCTTTTGAACCTTTAGTATCACTGACGTCCCGGAGTGATATATATATATATATATATATATATATATATATATATATATATATATATATATATATATATATATATATACATACATACATATATATATATATATATATATATATATATATATATATATATATATATATATATATATATATATATACATATACACATAAGTGTCTGTGGTGTATGTAAGATGTGTGTTCATTTTCTAATGGAGTGTATGACTACGCCTAATTGAAACGATGCAGAGCAAATCCTTTAGCCTTTGTCCTACTTCGTTTTCAAGCAAACTACGCACAATGGAACAAAGGATGGCAAAAAATCGGCTTTGCAAACTTAAACAGGGATTATGGGAGTATACAGGTATTTTAATGATCACACAGGCCAGTAGTTTTCACATTAGGAGCAAAAAAGTCTTTGATGAACTCAGGCACTGGATGAACCAGGGAAAGGCAAAGGACATCAGAAAGAACTTCATACTGTTTATCTTCTTCAAATTTTCGAGCTTCTAGTGCAGCATGAGGTCAAGGGTGTACAGACCTAAACTTGATTTAATCCAATATTCACTTGTTATCTCCTCAAATATCGTGACATCTTGTCTTTATACTGCTCAAGGACCAATCACTTCTGTGTGATGTTTCACTGAGGCTCCCAACAAGTGCATCATTCTCTTGGCCAGTTCTAACTGAACATATTGATTCATTTTGACACGTAGTAACTTACGCGTTGTCACGGGTAGTGACTTATGTATGTGTCTCAGGAAGGGTACTTGTGAAAACGGAGATTCTCTTCTGAATAAGGGCACGTTGCGTGGTGTCGTCCTGGGTCTGATGGCGCCATCATTGTCGCACGTTCTTCTTCACTGTAGCCCCGTGTGGTCTACGATGGAAAACGCTAGAGAATTCGACACCTGACGAATTCATAGGCGTAACTGTGGGGGGGGGGCACAGGGGGGCACGTGGCCCCCATTTGAAACTGGTGCCCCCCAGGTGCCCCCTCATTTTAGTTCATGAAGCTTGTAGTAAAAGCCTAAGTTTAATTTTCATATTAATTTGAATAATTCCAATATATTTTTCTTTTTTACAATAAGCAAGTGTTAATTTTGATTCTCTTACTTATATTTTGTTTACATACCAAATGGTTTTATTTCATTGCCAAACCATTACATATAATATATCTATTTGGATGTACAAGTATGGTCAGAGATTCATAATTTTTATTGAAAAAATATTTGAGCAAGTTTGTTATATGAAAACGTCATTCACAAACTGATAGCTTAAATATTTTAAAACAACCTTAATATCTTTCCACATGACTTAAGAAAAAAGAATGAGTATTATAATTTGAGCATGCTCAGTGGCCCCCCATATTCAGCTGTGCCCCCCAGGTGCCCCCCCATTAGTAGACTCCTAGTTACGCCAGTGCTGTCGATGCAAGATTTCGTCGCAAAACTAAGTTTCTAGTCTGGCGCGGTGAGATGAGCAGCTTTTCAGTAAGCCAGTCAGCAAGCAAAAGTTGCAAGGATCACCATACAAGGAAACGGCGATCATCGGAGGTGTTATCGTTACCTCTGCCCATTAACGGATATATAATCTCTCATAGGAACAGAAGAACGAGGACAGGTAAGAGATAAGAAGACAGCCAGAACTGAGGACGAAGTACAGTGAGAGAAGCGAGCAAGCACACGCGAGCTCCTCTCAACGTTTAGGCCAGTCACGTCCAAAGAGAAACAGTCTGATGGTCCCAATCAGCGTAGCCTCTGAATGCTTCCAAGGAAATGCCGCGGAATTGCCGTCCCTCCTTGCATGAGGCCACCTGTGTCTTCGACGGACAGCGTCAAAGCCCCTGCATCGATGGATCTTTCTTGAGTATATTGGTAATTTTTAAAGTCCCGTCTCGCTCATCATTCCCCTGTCGTCACCTACTTTGTGTTATTTTCTCAGTCCTACGGTGAGCGCCGAGTGAATGTAAGAGGCCTTTTTCGTTTTCCCTACACATTGTAAATAAATGCACCATATTGTTGTGTGAGTTTTCTTCCTGTATTCTTGAACCTCGCATTCCTCGTGTTTAGTGCGGAAATCCTTTCGTTAAGAAAAGATGAGAAAAGAACCTGATGCTAACATTCCGAGTCGTACCACTTGTCTATCCCGAATGAACTGAATCATAGTCCATACATGGAATTTCATAAACTGGGGAAGACAGTTTCTTATAGCATATTTTTTAAAAATGTCACCTTACGAAAATAATGTATTTACAATGAATGTTTTCAACAACCATTTCATGGACTGAAAGCCAATTGTTTATTGTTTTTTCCGAATATATACTGTGTCCTCTGAAATGAGTTACGTTTGATAAAACAGTCTAAAAATGGCAAGAATCAGCTTTTTCTCTCTATAGCGTCAATTTGATAGAAGGGACTTTTCGTTCAATTTTCCTGAGTGTTTTCTTTCATGCACACGTTTTTGGATATGAGGGCCGAAATACCATCTAGGGACTGGAATCATGGTGCCGGTAGCAGAAAAATCTTAGAAATATAATGTTTTTCAAAAAGCTCCCTCAGGCCGCGTTGTTCGAGTCCTCAGAGTCAGGCATTCAATAACCTTCTCTTCGGAATATCATAATACACCATTTGCTCTGATGGAAAAGGTGCTGAAGACTGAAAATATCAGCTCATTTTTTTCTTTTATTTAGTGTATATTTGAATATTTCAGCCGAGCTTGGAAGAAAATAGCAGTTTGAAATGCCTCGAGTGATTAAAACAAAAATCAACTTTGACATTCGTCTTTTTTACTCTGAAAAATCGAAACAGGGCAAGATAGATGACTTACAGAGAAAATTCAGGAGTGGGAGTGACTATGAATATGGCTTTTGATTGAGGCTGAAATTAAATGATGGCCTAAAAGAGGAAGCTCGCTTTTTGTTGAAAAGATATAGAGATTCATAGATGTATATCTTTGGACCAGTAATCATTGCTGGAGCTCAGAGGTAAACGGGAAAAAGTATTGAAGAAGAAGAGGGGGCACGAATAGATAAACGAGCGTTTATTGAGACGGGAAGTGCTTTCTTAAATGCACTGACAGTACAGTGGAGCAAAGATAAAGTATTCGAAACCTAGAAAGGTAAAAATAAGTCAAAGTTCGAAAAGTATATTGGTAAAAATTTCCTCCATAAAACAAAAACCCCCAAAAAAGGAGCAAATTATTTGAGTTAATAGAGTCTGACAATAAACTTCTGATAAGAAATATGAATTGGCAAAATCTGCTCATTTGGATCTCCGCTGCAAGACAACAAAGAATTTTTGTCAGTTTCAGGGTTGTATAACCGAACGTTAATCATACTGCTTCATAACAAAGGTTTTACCTAATACACACATGTTTGAAATTCCATGATTTGTCAATTTTATTCCTGTTTGAATGATTAAATATGTCTTTCATGAAACATGTATAGGGACATACTGAATAAGTAATAATCACAGCCTTTATTTTCCCTCCATATTCCTTTTCAACAGTCATTTCCTTAGCAACATTCCCACAAGTGACAGTTTAACCCTTATATTGCCTCAAATGCTGCGCCCAACATTCAGTTTCAATGCTAAAAAAATATCCAGAATTTGCCCCTAATTATCAATCATCACTCAAACATGGAACATACCTTCACACCTCAATGTTTTTTTGCCTCTGCTTTTGTAAAGGTAGTCGTGGCTAGTGAAAGCTTATGAAATATGTAATTTTCTAGACGTTCTATATTATTGCCGATTTTCCTCCCATATATATATATATATATTATATATATATATATATATATATATATATATATATATATATATATATATATATATATTATATATATATATATTAACTTTAACACATACACAATTGTTCTGTGTATTAGTACAATTATTACAAGGACCTCATTCAAACTGGATGGTATCTAATGGAGTATTTATTCAGAAAAAAGTTACAAGCTTTCTTGGACAAACAGAAGTACGGATACTTGATAATGTGGACTGTTTGTCCAAGAAAGCTTGTAACTTTTTCTGAATAAATACTCCATTAGATACCATCCAGTTTGAATGAGATCCTTTGAGTAATATATATATAATATATATATATATATATATATATATATATATATATATATATATATATATATATATATATATATATATATATATATATAAAATATATATATATATATATATATATATATATATATATATATATATATATATACATATATATATATATATATATATATATATATGTATATATACATACATACACGAAGAGAGAGAGAGAGAGAGAGAGAGAGAGAGAGAGAGAGAGAGAGAGAGAGAGAGAGAGAGAGAGAGAGCTGAGGAGTGAACATTTTAGTGAACAGAAGTATTCAGTTTTTTTCACAGGTCATTTCCACTCAAGACTTGAAGATTCCAGTCTCTCAGCCCTGACCTTCACTATTCAAGATCTTTGCATTGCAAAATCTTCCACATCAGAGAACCGGTTGAAGGACTTTTTCCTAAGAAAACTCTTCATAATGCCTAAAATAGCTCTAGGCTGTTTACCTAACAAACTTACACAGGTTAAATTATTCTCTTTTTCTTGGAGTTCCCTCTTTGAGAAGGCTGACTCGTTCTCTCTATTATTTCCTGTAATATTTCAGACGAGGCTTTAGTAAAGAGCTCATTTTCCTTAGGAACTTCAAGCTCTCGTAAAAAGCTGTCTTTGTTTCCTTAATACGTTTGTAGATTTTCTGTTAAAAGATCTTTTCAATGTCACTTAAATTTAGTTTTCTATTTTGAAATTCAGGATCCCAGTGCTACTGGGAAAAACCAGTTGACGAAGTTCTCTAATAAAGGAATGACGCCTCGTGCATGGGAGAAAATACTGACCTAGTTACACTATATATATATATATATATATATATATATATATATATATATATATATATATATATATATATATATATATATATATATATATATATATATATATATATATATTAGTTCTTTGTTCCAATGCATCAATGTCCCTTAGAGTTTTGCACGATGAAATTCCTTAGCTATCGGCCTTTGAGCCTAAGGCGTCCTGCTCAAATTTCCCTCCTTTCGTAACAAGAAAGTTTCCATTATGATGTGTATTTAGAATGGGAGATGTAATATGAGGCGCTTTTCGGCATCCGTGGCTTGAAAGGACTCATTGTTCTGAGAATAAATTCTGTCCTGAGCATATGGATAAGTGTGAGCAGAGGAATGCAAAACAGAATTGAAGGAAGGAAAGAGGAATGTAAAGTGACAAATGATTGGCACTAAATTAATTCTTGAAAGAAGTACTACTGTACATGTTATATACTTTAAACAGAAATTAACCCTCATTACCACCTTACAGGTAGCAAGGAAAAACAGCATAGTAACTGATTTACTGGCTGTCTATGAACTGGGGGCAACCTCAGTGTAGTTCACTGAAGTGTAGGGAGAATGGCTTCGATTCAACCTCTCAAAGGACTTTCCTTTTCACAGACAATTTTATATTCGTCTATTGTGTCCAGGTTTCCGTCATTTGACTGCCATCTGTCCAAGAAAGAGAACTCTTACCAAAACGTATTTAGGACAGTTTCAGAGGAAATATAATGTATACTGATTAAATTTTTTTTCGTCAATAAGCGGGTAGGTGGAGAGGGGGGGGTGTTCCCCGTAAGAGCCCTACGCTTTAAAATAATAATAATAATAATAATAATAATAATAATAATAATAATAATAATAAGGTAGAGGATGCCTGAATGTCACTGACCCTTCAACCACTGAATGAAGGAAGCCTCAGCACAGAAGATTCGAACACAGTCAACCCCTTCACATACTGTTTGTTATAAAAAAACAAGGGCTCATTAGCAACACGCCTACCCTCACTGCATCACTTGCTTTCAGATTGTGCTCCCTGGATGTTGAGGTCTTTTGTTCCAACTTCCTGAGCAGCCCATCTCTCCAGAACATTCTCGCCTCCTTCTCCTCCTACCTTCCAAAGCTTGCAAAGTGCTCGCTTTTCCCCCATCTGATCGTCGACACTCTCTCACGTGTAGTCTGGTCCTTTCTTCTCTGAATGGCATCTTTATGACATTTTTGTCGTGACCTTGCACTGATCACCATTTTAGCCCATGCAAGTCCACACACTTTCAGAAAGAATTCATCTTGACAGCGTCCACCATTTTCATATTCTTCTTATTTAACATCTATACTTAGCTTTGGTAATGGAGAGTTGGTACAATTCCTTCATAAATGCGAATATTTGGTTCAAAAAACAAAGTCTTCTTGTCGAGGCATTTTGCAAAGATTCCTCTGTTCTCTGGTTTCACTTAACCTCTGACGCATTTCATCTCTCATCCTACCACCATGCGTTACCCCTCGAATACCCCTGCGCATCAACTAATTTAATGCATACCATTTATGCATTACTTCATTTTCGAGTCTTCCATTTACTCGCACAACCTTCTTTAATGATATTTACTTGTGAATCGTTGTTTTTAATGTTTTCCAACGTTTCTTTTTTGAAATATCACCAACTAAAACTGTATCTTCTGCTAACATCAACAGCTTCACATTCCATTCATCAGCCCCTTTCTCAACCCACGAAATTGCAGTTGGAACTCCTCTCTTCACTTCTTGTCATGGGTAATTAAAGAGCCATCGGGGTGTAGCTCACCCTCTGCATAACTCAAATCTTTACAACGAACCAGACACTCCCTTCCGCTTACTCTAACAAGGGCCTCACTTCTGTCGTCAACAAATGCTCTTCTGTGCCATTCATCCTACAGTTCCTCCAGAACAGATCTCTAGTTTTTTTCATGAATATGCAACAGAACCGATGCCTTTTCCTTCCGTGCAGAAGATTTAGGGGGTCTTGACAGGTACTATGGACAAGCAGCGATGGGATGCTCCACAAGAGATCTTACCTCGAAGCATTTTCAGCTCATTAGAGAAGGACGACTTTCGTCGAATTTCTTGAGGAGCAATCATCGAAAAGTTGAATAGCCCACCATGACAATATGACGCAAGCAACGTAACTTTAATCTTTGTTAGATACTGGGCCTTCCTCCATATATACCTTGAACATAGAACTTTCTCTTACTAACAGAAAGAATAATAATTTAGGGATAAAAGAGAATTGCGTAAAACGAATAAGAATAGGAAAATGGGAAATAGATGATATTGCTCGCTGTTAGCAATTACCAAGATTTAACTACTGTACATCTCTGCGGTTTTCAGAGAACATAGGAAGGTGTTTTTATGTATATTTCTTTTCAAATGTGGGGCGGGGGCCGTTATTTTATTGTTCTTACTCTTTTCGACACCTTCCACCCTCATCATCTATCATTGTAACAAATTAAATGTCATATTATTTTTCGTATTTTAACATGTGTAAAATATTTAAGAATCACGCAACTTCCATTTAGCTTTCCTTTCAGGGGACATTTCAAAAGTCGCAGCCAACACAGACCCTCACCTGAACCTATTTTCGTAACGTCTGTTATTTCCTCCCAAACCATTAAACAGTAAACATCTGCATAATTATGTCGTCAGTGCTTCCTTGCATTTCACTTATGAATAAAAACTGACGATTGCAGTCACTGCAGGCACCGATGAGTAGATCTGAAGATACTGCATATGCTTCAGAGAACTTATAATTAGAATCAATGACAAAATTTTACATTCAATTGCATAATGAATTTACGAGAACTGGGGATACCCGAGTGTTAGTTGAAAAACCTCTTATCTTTTGGCAAGGTATAAGTCGTGGTGCTCTCAGGAATATTTCATACTTTCGTTTTCTTGTTTTTCTTTTCATTATTTGATTGTCTTCGGTTTCTGTTAAGAGTCAATGACGTAAGGAAATAGGCTAATATACACATAAAAAGTGTAAGTAAAACAAAAATAATTCCAATCAGAGTCAAGGATGCATAGCATAAACCAAAAGCACAATCAAATAATAAATATATATATATATATATATATATATATATATATATATATATATATATATATATATACACACACACACACACACACACACACACACACACACATATATATATATATATATATATATATATATATATATATATATATATAACAAACAAAAGTATGAAACTGCGATTGATTCCTGAGAGCACCACGACTTTTATATTTTGCCAAAAGATATGAGGTTTTTCAGTGCCCTCTGAACACCAGAAACGACAGATTGCCAAGTCTGTCGTTTCTTTCTAAATATTTCCTGTGGTTTCAAAAGTCTGGTTGATGAGTCTTGCCTTCCCGCGTCATCCAAAATACAATAGATTATTCGAGAGGACTATCTCTATCCCCTTAAATATTAACCCGCAATTCTAAAGATGAAAGAGTTTGTTTCAGAGTACGTTCCCCAGTGTGAGGTAAGAATGTCATTAACTGGCTCAGTACACGGTTCAAAATGCGCGTGCGCAGTTAATACTTTGGCTTCTTCACTGTGTTAGTCTTGGCTGTCAGGTAGGCTACTGTTCGCCTTTCATTTCTCCGATATTTCGGTAGTGAAGTTATTTTACCCGCTGCAGTATATGGCATTTATTTCTTACATTTTTTATGAATAATACATTTCCTAATTTTAATGAATAATTCATTCAGTCTTTACATATTGCTGTATTCAGTGTAGGCCAAGACTAGCCTGGTGTTAGTGAAGAGTCTGTCGTCTCTCCTCTGTTCTTGGTTTCAAACGATGTCCTCTTTTATTTGCAAATGCTTTCGTTTTCGATGTACCGTTATGCAGAAATGATTCCGCTTAACTTTGTACCGAATAAGATTCGACTTCACTATTTCGTATCATTTGAAAAAAGAAAAATGACAAAGGTAAAGACGAGAATTTGAACCTAAACTCTTCTTGACTCGGAATCCTTCATTGGCTGTTACAGACAATGAATAGGATATATCATAAATAGCTCTTAATGATCATCTGCAGTATATTCTTTCATGGCAAACATTCTCATGCTAATCATACTAATCATGCTAATCACTTTAATCGCGTACTAATCATACCATCGCATCGCGGACAATACATGTTCTTTCGAATAACGTGTTCATATAAATCAAGATCATTTGTCGTTGTGATATATTCAGCATAATACAATAATAATAATAATAATAATAATAATAATAATAATAATAATAATGATAATAATAATAATAATAATAATAATAATAATAATAATCTTCATTTCGGCTCAGGGCCATATACAGAATAAAATATCTAAAATGAAACACCGCTCTCTTACTTTTAAGAAGTAGCTGAACAATGTCCGTATGCTGCCTTGGAATGTGTGATCAATTTACCCGTATGAGAAAGCATTTAGCATACGGTAATCTTGAGCATGCGCAGATTGGACTGCCGTATGCTTCCTTGTTCAGCATGTTTTTTTCTTTCATTTTTTCTAGCGCCTTCCTTCTAGAGCAGCAAGTGTAGTCTTCCTTATTTGTGTACAACCAAGGGTGTGGAGGTTTGTTACAGAGATGACTAGAGCGAGAGGCTATATAACTTCACTTCTACCCAGGTTACGCTCAATTGCGATGCCACTTTCCATTTCAGGGACAGCGAGTCGTTTTTGTTTTTCTCAAATATCTTTCAAACCAACTATTTGATCGAAATGGTACTTTGACACAGTGTACAAGACACCTCCCATTAATTTTTGGTAATATAGGGCATTGTCAAATTGTGTTAGTTAAGGTTTTTAATCCTGACTTTTAAAGGCAAAGTTGCATGGGTCAGCAGAACTAATCTACGCAATCGAACGTCTGCTATCCCCCATCTATAGGATGGGGGTGGGGGGGCGGAGATGGAGAGGCCAGGAAACTGGGTTGCGGGAGCGATGAAGAGGGGAAGGAGGAGGGAGGGACGGGATGGGGATAAAGGACGTTCGAATGTATAGTTTGGCGATGCTTGGCAACATCATGTAAGTCAAGAGCAAATGTCTTAACTAAAACCATTTGACAATGCACTATATTACCAAAAATTAGCGGGAGGTGTCTCGTACACTGTATCAAAGTACCAGTTCGATCAAATAATTAGTTTGAAAGATATTTGAGAAAAACAATGACTCGCGGTCCCTGAAATGGATAGTAGCTCACCGAATGAATCAGTCACTTGCTTTCTCCTGGATCCAAAGTTTGACGTCAAGATTGTGGAGAGTCTAGCCAGGACACGCGCTATTGTGATTTGGCGGAGGTGATTTGGGAGGGTAATAGAAGAAGCAGAAGAAGAAGCTGTCCCGTAAATACCTTGCTGTCTCTCACGACTTCTGCTTTTTATATTTCGGAAAACTGTTGTCACGTTCATTTCGTGGTCAGCATCTGAAACATTCGAGGCTGCGTACTGTTATGTGTGAAGTGATCGCAAAGTGCTCGGTACTTTTATTGCCTACGGGTCATAAAGCAAGTGAATCATGTGCCTATTGAAAGTAGCTGCCAGATTTTCTCGTAATCTCTGCGGCTTTGCCTGGGGGCACCTCCACGGCAGTGGTTACTTCCGGAGTGCCGTCATGGGAAATGGCCTTCACATACAGCCGTGTGAGTGAAAGTTCCTCATTGGGGCGGGGTGGGTTCCGTACCAAAAGCAGAGGCAAGAAGCTCAAAACACCTACCTACAATGGTAGCGTAAAACAAACTAACAAGAAATGCAGAACAGGAGGGGGAGAGAGGCGGGGGGAGCAGCATTATCTCTACTGTCTGAGTGTCTGCCCCCGCCTTCATGTGTGTGTGTATGTGTGTGTGTATGTGTGTATATATATATATATATATATATATATATATATATATATATATATATATATATATATATATATATATATATGATTATTATCACTTTTGTACGTGATTCATTTATCACACATTACCACAGGTGAAAAATAAGAAACGGGGTGTAGGTCCTGACCGGTTTCGACTTTATTTCCAAGCCATTGACGAAGGACTGATACAGAGTGTGAGAAGTCACAAATATATATACTACAAGAACAGTACTGACGAACATACACAACCGTTAGAGGCTCCATATCCCCACTCAGGCCGGTGTCGAGGTAGGAGTGGCCTTTAAAACTCATTTGGCTAAAAATCACAATAGACTCTCAGGGGACATTGCTGATAAACAGACCATACCCCACCTCAGATCCACACCTGACAGGTGTCATGGAGGCGGAGTTTGGAAACTCATTAACATTACTACCCTCGTACTGTGTTTACAAATATGATAATCCTATTTTCATACATCTCTACTGCCTACCTTAAAGTTTAAACAATTTACAAATTTCTTTTGATTTTAAAGGATCAAGTTTATACATCCCTTGACTGATATTCATATTATGGTTGTAACTTTCTTTTATGAAGCTAGATTCAATGATGTTCCTTTCCAGTGCATTATTAGAATATACAATCCTTTTTGCCCCTTCCCAGTTGATAGCATGATTGTTCTCACTAACATGTACAAATATACCACTGTTCCCTTGTGCATATCTCACACATTTCTTATGTTGTTCAATTCTTTTTTCCAGTGCTTTCCCGGTTTGGCCAATATAAAAGTTGTCACAAGACTTACACGGAATTTTATATACACACCCTTTAATATTGTCTGGGGAGTTCTTGATAAGTACATTTTTCATTGTTGTATTGTTCTTAAATGCGACATTAACACCAAAATTCTTAAGAAGATGAGGGATATCTTTCATACTATTATTATAAGGCAGAATAAGCAAATTTTTTGTGTTGTAAGGTTCTTTCTGGTTTTGATACATAGTCTTTTTTGCTGCTTCAAATGCACTGTTTAATACACTATCAGGATATTTCAATTTTTTGCCAGCATTCCTAATCTTATCTATTTCATCATCAATATATTCAGGGCTACATACCCGTAATGCTCTTAAAAACATAGATGAAAACACTGACTTTTTAACCTTATTGCTTTGTCCAGAATAGAAATGCACATAGGAAGAAATATTAGTGGGTTTTCTATACACACTATATTTAAACCCACTACTATTTCTTCGTATGAGGACATCCAGAAACGGTAAGCATCCATCATTTTCCATTTCCATCGTGAATTTAATTGATGGTACTAATTGATTTAACTTAGCAAAAAAGTTTTTTACATCTTGGTTCCCTGGCCATACACAAATTATGTCGTCAACATACCTAAACCATGTTACATATATATATATATATATATATATATATATATATATATATATATATATATATATATATATATATAATTTCTTTGTCTGACAGTATTCGTCATTTCTTTCATCCAATAATTACTTGTGTTCCTGTTCTGGTGCGGTTCTTCTGCATGAATAATTAAATGATATAGGATTAATTTAAGAATGAAGAGTGCATAGCAAATTCTGAATGCTGAAGAACCTAATTTCTTATGCAGCAGACAGCTAAATTTGCATAATAATTTCTCTCCCCCACACGAGATACACGTAGAAGCATCATGGAACTGAATACCAGACAGATTTTGCTTTCTATCAGGACACACTGTCTTAGTAAAAAAAAGAAAAGATGATAAATTTAGATATTTCAATTTTCTTTTACATTTGCATAAGTTTACCGTCGTTTTCCAGGTTGTTTACTTTCGTGACTGGATTTTATTCAGACGAATCATCTGCTGGAAAAAGGATCTTACCGGCCTTACATCCAAATGCATTTGGATCTAAGGCTTTTCGGGGACGAGCATATTCGATAAGAGTGCATTATGGTTATTACAATTGTAAATAAATCTATCTATCTATCGTTTTTTATATATGTATATATATATATTATATATATATATATATATATATATATATATATATATATATATATATATATATATATATATATATATATATATATATATATATATATATATATATATATATATATATATATATATATAATATACCTCACGTGTCTCGAACTGTCGACCTAACCGCCCAGTTCTCCTCGCTGCTGGGAGAAAGGGAGCTGGGGATTGGTACGATACGCGTACACATCATTACCGGGGTCTAAGCGATGTCAGGCAGGGCAGCCGATCGAGGCTACGGCCTACCCCAACACCAAATCAAAGTCCTTCAAAAAGAAGGCATCGTGCTTACCCCATGTAAAAATGGGAAAAAGCACGTTAAAACGAAGAATATATATATATATATATATATATATATATATATATATATATATATATATATATATATATATATATATATATATATATATATGTATGTAATCAACAAATAGGTTTGCTTAAAAGCAAATGGGTGTTGCAGACTAATACACACACAAACAAAGCCACTCCAACATCTCCTGAAAATATAACAGACACCTCACACGTCTTGAACTGTCGACCAAACCGCTCAACGTCTCCTCGCTGCTGGGAGAAAGGGAGCTGGTGACTGGTACGATACATGTGCATGCGCTACCGGGGTCTAAGCGATGTCAGGCAGGGCAGCCGATCGAAACTACAGTCTACCCCAAAGCCAAATCAAAGTCCTTCAAAAGAAGGCATCGTGCTTACCCCATACAAAAAAAAGAATATATATATATATATATATATATATATAATATATATATATATATATATATATATATTATATATATATATATATATATATATATATACATTGGAATAACTAATATGCCCTCTTAACTTCTCGATTTCTTCACACATTTTGAATAGTCTTGTCACTACAAAGCCTCTGATCCAAATGTAGAATTGAATCAAGTCACTCTGAGGTCAGTAACAGCATTCGAATCCTAATGCTTTAAACAAGAACGGGGTCACATTAACCACTTGACCTCGCAAAAGGGCAGAGGTCTATCGCTGCTCATACGCATGTATACTTATCTAATCCATACTCACTTATTTCAGCTAGAAGTAACCGATGGTCACCATCATAGCAAAGCTTGTGATCGGTTATCGACTTTTAGGCTGAAATGTGTATTTAGCATCTACCGGGCACTATTTACCAGATACTTATGTAACTGGAATAACAGCAATGCCCTCATGGCTTCTCGATTTTTCAATACAGAGCCTGAGATCCCAAAGAAGAAGCAGGTGAAGGAATTCTAACCTCTGTGTCTGGATCCGAACTCTACTACGGGCGCCAGAAACTGGCATTAGATATAGACAACCACGTCCTTCATTTGCTATTACTATTTAGTTAAGAGGCGTGAAACTCTGCGGGTACCGTTGGGCCTCATTCATTTGAAAGAGACTTCGAAGGGACGACCCTTCTGGGCAACTGATCAAGTCACCTGGTCTTTCGAGAGTTACAAATGAAATCCAGTAACGGCGAAGGGTTTAAGCGGCGCTGGAAGTTCGTTCGTTCCTCCTCCCGTCGACAGAAGTGCTAGAAAATGGGGCTGGACCAATAAAAGTCGCAATAAATCCTGAAAATTGCCATCTGACATCTTCAGTGTGACTCTTTGAAGGATTTATACAGCGATTTCTGTGTGTTGTCTCTTGAGAGACACACACATACACACCCACACACACACACATTATATATATATATATATATATATATATATATATATATATATATATATATATATATATATATATATATAAAGTTATTTCGAGTCTCTTCTCATTTATTAATCAACTACTTTAGAAAATATATTACTCTTTGTTTGATGGTGGTCATATCAGAGCATTCATAGGTGAGGTGAATTTCCATACATGATGCTTTTATCATGGCAATGAGAGAGAGAGAGAGAGAGAGAGAGAGAGAGAGAGAGAGAGAGAGAGAGAGAGTTGAACTACTAGTTTTATCGTAATACAAATTACCTCCTCTCTCTCTCTCTCTCTCTCTCTCTCTCTCTCTCTCTCTCTCTCTCTCTCTCTCTCCCGCGGGAATTACTAAAGTGTAAATTCGGCTACTGCTTCGATCGGAACCGAATGAATTCATTTATCTCTTGTCGAAGTCAGGCAGCCACGGGAACCTTCGGGAGATTCTGCCTTTGTTGGGCAACAGTTACACTGACGTGCTAAAATGGCCGTACTTAATTTCCCTTATAAATTCTTCTGGTAGGAAAACCAGAGAGTACGCGTACAGCTAAAAGAGTAACAGCATGTAACTGAAAAGTGAGGAATCAAAAAGGGGAAATATAGAAAATGTTTCAGCATATATATATATATATATATATATATATATATATATATATATATATATATATATATATATATATATATATATATATATATATACATAAAAGAGAATACCACAGGATAATGAGAGGCAGAAGTTCAGTACCAGCGTTTTCACATGTTTATTTATGCATCGTTGATGTGCTTAGTACTGAACTTCTGCCTGTCATTTTTCTATGGCATTCGCTTATATACTGAAGTCAGTGCATCTGCTATATATATATATATATATATATATATATATATATATATATATATATATATATATATATATATATATATATATATATATATATAGTGGTAAAAATGGCTAAAAGGAAATATACAAATGTCAACAATAAAAGCGCACGGTAGGAGGCCATTTGCAACAGGATATACAGGATAAGAGTTTCTCAACCTTTTCCTGTCCTTAGCCCCCCCCTTGCCAACTTGAGTTCTCATGACCCCTGCGTTGCTGGATATAGGGAAGCAGATAGAGTAATGGCAGCAGTTTGGACTTCAATTATGGCCTCAAAACTCCCACTCCAGTTGTAAAGCAATGAACACCGTAACTTGGACGGAAATATTTATGAAAAAACCTTTAGATATTCATATGAGAACGAGTTCATGTACAATCCATACAGCGAGGAAGATGCTTGGATCATATGTCTGGATACAAAGGAGTAATTCACTGCTTAGCCATTATTTACCAGAACTAAGGGGTCACGGATTATTAACCACTGGACAAAACCATGCAATTTTCCTATTCCCAATGAGATTACCACTTACGAAGTAACGATTTAAAGTGTACCAATTTACCCTATAATCTTTTTTTCTTAGTGCCTCCACATTTTTCTAGTTTCTTTCATGTGAAAACCTAGAATAAGAGACACCATGTTTGGTAATAACTAAGGCGACGAAGATAGCTTTTAATCCCTTTCAGAGTACAGTATGTATACTGCAGACACGGAAGAGGATCAACAAATGCAATGAGAGAAGAAGAAGGTCTTGGAGGCAGTAGCCAAGGTTAACCAGATTTTGAAGGAAGAAACTATCAACAAATGCAATGAGAGAAAAAGGAGGGCTTGGAGGCAGTAGCCAAGGTTAACCAGATTTTGGAGGAAGAAACTATCAACAAATGCAATGAGAGAAGAAGAAGGTCTTGGAGGCAGTAGCCAAGGTTAACCAGATTTTGGAGGAAGAAACTACAATCTCTACGAAGGGAGAGGATGAGAGAAAAATGCCAGGGATAGCCTATTGGATGGGGAAGGACAGAAAGGGTGTAGTAAAGGGGACTATCCGCTAACAATCCTTTAGATTCCACATACTTCTATCGTGTCTCACAAATAAGTATCTCTGCGACTTTGGAGAGCGCATGGAGAATAGAAATTGGCTTGCTGTTACTGCACTCTTCAGATAAGCCATTAGCTCTTGCCTACGTTCTTAAATGGAAGATTCAACACCCTTTTTTTGCATAATGCGTGAACAACACCACATTTAGAAGAATGAAATCATGAATTAAAATAATTAAACCAAGGAATCCAACAAAAACAAAAGAATCACTCTCCCGTGCCATTCAATTTTTAGATAAAGCCTTGAATGCTCTGCTTATTGCCCCTTTCCACAACAATAAAAGTGAATTTTATAAAAATTCATAAAAACTTCCCTAGAAAATGGATCTATGAAATCTCTTTAACAGACGACATAGAACTTACTTTAAATTTACCATCATTTATAATAACTATTACGAAAGACTATTCACCTTTGTAGGTAATTGAACATTCTTCATTATTTCGAAGGATACGTTTTTTTGTTTTGTTTCTGTCTTGACAACAAAGACATCGTCTTTGTTTACTCTAAGAATGAGGGAGCTAATGGAATAATGATTTTTTTTCCCTGAACCCTCCCGTCCTCTTATCTGCGACCTTAAGAGAGAGAGAGAGAGAGAGAGAGAGAGAGAGAGAGAGAGAGAGAGAGAGAGAGAGAGAGAGAGAGAGAGAGTGAGTTCAGTCAAACCATCCTTCCAATGTAAGCCTGAAGCCTGACGTATCCCCAGGGAATAGGAAAGATAGCATATTATTATTATTATTATTATTATTATTATTATTATTATTATTATTATTATTATTATTATTATTATTAATCAAAAGACGAACCCTATTCATATGGGATAAACCCACAGGAACCACTGACTTGAAATTCAAGCTTCCAAAGAGTATCGTGTTCATATGGTGGATTTTACCTATGGCTCAGCTTTCTTTAATTGTGAATGATGCAGCTTCTTATAATAATTTTGTTCATAGTTATGCTATGAATAAATAAGAGTAGAATTTATGGAGCACATTTCATCAAGACAAAGCAACCTTCATATTAAAACAGTGTCATCTTTAAATACTTCATTACATAAATGTAAGAATTCCTTCTTAATCTTTCCAAAAATGGAAACCCAGTCGTCATGCCGGTTACTTCAAAGAGAAACAGATTCTTTGAGCAAACTTTTAGGAAAGCTTTTTTTTTTTTTTTTTAGATTATTTCTATTCTAGATAGAGTAATGGCGGCAGTTTGGACTTCATTTATGGCCTCAAAACTCCCACTCCAGTTGTAAAGCAATGAACATCATAACTTGGATGGAAATGTTTATGAAAAAACCCTTAGATATTCATATATTCATATGAGAATGAGTTAGCCATTATTTACAAGAACTAAGGGCTCACGGATTATTAACCACTGGTACCAAAAACCATGCAAGTTTCCTATTCCCAATGAGATCACCACTCACGAAGTAACAATATAAAGTATATCAATTTACCCTATAATCTTTTTTTCTTAGTGTCTCCACATTTTTCTAGTTTCTTCATGTGAAAACACTAGAATAAGAGACATCACGTACGGCAATAACTAAGGCGATGAAGATAGCTTTTAATCCCTTTCAGAGTACAGTATGTATACTGCAGACACGGAAGAGGATCAGGGTAGGTGAAAGCAGCATCATTTTAAGGTCATCGCTAGTAATCGGAAGGTTAACACCTTGCTAATTGTTGTGTGTGTATATATGTGTGTATATATATATATATATATATATATATATATATATATATATATATATATATATATATATATATATATATATATATATATATATAACCATTAACAAGGTGTTAACCTTCCGATTTCCAGCAATGACCTTAAAATGATGCTGCTATCACCTACCCTGATCCACCCAGGCTGCCCCAACGCCTGACTACCCACTAATCAACTAACTCCCTGTTCTTGCCAAAACAACCTAAAGGGGTTGAATGGCAACAGGAATAGCGTTCCGCCCCTTTTGGAACTGAACTCTGACCGTCTCGGTGGCAAGGCGAATGTCATGAGCGTGAGGCTCAGTAATCACTTATTTCTGTGTTGGAGTTGTTGTTCATGTAATAAGGGAGTGTATCAAGTTCCTCATCGTTTCCAGTGACCTTAAATTCCAGCCCTGGTCCTTTTCTCTCCCTTATGACGATTCTTTAGAAGATGTGACAATCGACTAACTACTGGATGCGATATGGGAGATTAAACTTTTGCTGGAATTTTCAATCTGATTTTTGTACAAGCCAGATGTCCTTCGAATTTCTGGGGAGCTTTTAGGAGAGAACAAAGCGGAAAAGAAGTTTATATGACTAAGTATACTGACGGAAATCTGTAAATTTGTTGTTGATTTTCCTCCATCCAAGTTTTCTAACCCTCACTGTAAATGAAAGACCCTTCAGCAGTTCCGCTATCCTTAGATAAACTTTTCGTTTATCATACACATTATTGAGATCCCTGTCTTATAACAATTTTACTTATGAGGTCATATTATTATTATTATTATTATTATTATTATTATTATTATTATTATTATTATTATTATTATTATTATTATTAGATTTCTTTTACAGGAAGACTTCAGGTATTATTCTTCCAAAGTTGTATAAATTTATTGTTTTCAATTTTTCGATCTAAATTTTAACTCATTTTGTTAATCTCTCTTCACTTTAAAATTTGTGAAAATGACAAACTGTGTATGTCAATTCCATAGTGGCATGTTCCTTCTGTCTGTACATCGACAGTGTAAGGTAAGGGACTGCAACTGCCATACTTCAGGCAAGTTGGTGGGAGAGACATACCCAAATAAATGAAGAGACTTTCCCCACCACTCTGATGGGCAATGGAGCGACTGTGATGATGTCATTCGGATTTAACGGATAACAGTCTAATGCAACCGCGGCTGTAGTTAGTTCTCCCCACTTTTCTTGAAAATGGGGCAACAGTAAAAAATGAGACCATAAACTACCACCCACTTCACGAGTCTTGCATAATAATCTAAACCATTTACACGAAGCCGAGCTCAGTGTCCTGATTGACCTCTTACACATTTATCTTGAGGCTTTTAACCTCGAGTTGAGTAATTGAATGAATTACTCTGTTTAAAAGAGGAATATATTCTAGTACAATTTCTAAATATTTCGGATCCATTGCTATGCACAGATGTACCCTTCTTCAGAAAGACAACAGATTTGTCTGTCGACAACACAAGCCCTTTTCGGGGATAATAATATGTGCTCATGGTTGAATGTGCAGACCTTGACTGTCTTGGAGACGTGGCCTATTTTGCAGCCAAAGACATCGTATCAGCCGGCAACTTCCGTCATACCTCACGAAAGCCACCTGCTCGCGTGTTGCCGAGGCCACAGGCAGTTGCTCTGATATAGCTGCCAAAAACGTCAATGCGAATTTCATTTCCTAGAAAGAGCAAGACACAGAAATTGCCGTTATCCTCACACAGTGATACAGATCTGACTCTTTGCTAAACAATAGTCGTCTGCTAACCTCACTCATTACGTCATTCTTTTTTACTGTTTTCATAATGTCATTGTTAATATTTGTAAAAATGTCGTGATTAAATTCGGATTCGTCTTTACTCATCAATAATTTTACGTAGTATTTACAGTTAAGTCACAGGACTGATTTCAGCTACTCTAAATACTGGATAATAACTTTTAATGCTAGACATCAAGTTTAGCAGCCATGAGAAATGATTATGAAAAGAGTAAGGCGACTCTTTCTAAAAACGCTTCGAAGAATTCGAGGAGAAGATGTAGATCAAAGGCCTTTCATCATTCCCTCAGGAATCCGTTCGTGTCCACATTAAAAAGCAGAGACTTTTTCCTTTCCTTTCTCGTCTCATTCAACGTTTCAGTCTTCTCCAATATTAACCGTTTCTGAGGAATATAAATAAGTTACGAGCGTATGACTGACAAAACTCCATAACTAAAAAAGTGTTACAAATATACCAATCAGCTGTCATGGTGGTCATGTGATGATATCAAGTGTAAGTACAGAACCTGAATTCGACAGGCATATGTAGAGCAGAGTCGATATCAAGTTATATCTCACTTCATAGCCGAATGGTCGAAGTCGACAGTCTGTCACTGTGTCTCAAAGAACGGCCCAGGTTTGAATCCTGGTCGTAGCAGATGAATTTATCAATTATAATTCCACTTGGGTGTAAGTTTTTCCCCAGGAATAATGAATTCACACGAAATGATACTTTTATTTAATATCTGTGAATATCGAAAAGTCACGCATATGTAAGTAGCAGAAACAAGTACACAAGCAAGCATCATAGGCTATATATATATATATATATATATATATATATATATATATATATATATATATATATATATATATATATATATATATATATATATATATATATATATATATATATATATATATATATATATACGAGGGTAAGTCAAAAAGTTCCAGGAAAAATTGTTGAATGATGTATTTACACAGGAATGTAACAACCCAAATACTTGATAAACAATTATCTGTGATGTAGTGATCATATAGACTTGTTACCTCAGTCATCCTCTTGCTACCGTGGTGTTAACATCTGCTTCAGAAAAGTAACTTCTTGAACCCATGGAAAATAAAAATTTTGAGATGAGAGCTAACATCAAGTTCCTGACCAAGCTTGATTGGAAACCAGGAAAAATTATTGAAGGTTTGCAACAAGTTTATGGAGATTCTTCTCCATCTAAATCAGTTGTTTATGATTGGATAAAGCGATTTAAGGATGGTCGGGAGGACCTCAAAGACAACCCAAGAGAGGGAAGACCATCGACTGCAAAAAATGAAAGAATTGTGGCTTTGGTGCAGAATCTAGTGGATGAAGATCGTCGGATTACTATCGATATGATAGCTAATAAACTGGGATCTCCCATGGTTCCGCATTTTCAATTTTAAATGAAAATCTTGGCTTGAGTAAACTTTCAGCACGTTGGGTCCCAAAAGCGTTGCGCGAAGACCAACTGCATCAAAGAGCTGAACTTTCTCTTGCAGTTTTAACGAAGATTGAATCAAATGAATCAGAGTTTTTTGACCGGATTGTTACTGGAGATGAAACTTGGATCCATCAATATGACCCAGAAAGTAAAATTCAATCAAAGCAATGGTTACCAAGAGGTTCAGCTGCACCAGTGAAGTTCAAAGTGGCGAGATCTGCCCAGAAGGTTATGGCAACAGTGTTTTGGGACTCCAAAGGAGTGATTTTGATTGATTTCCTTGAAGGACAAAAAACAATCACCGGGAACTACTACAAAGGTGTTTTGCAAAAACTGAAGACTGCATTGGCTAAAAAACGTCGAGGAAAGTTGCACCGCAGAATTTTGTTCCATCATGATAACGCTCCAGCACATTCATCAAGGGTTGCAAGAGAAGTCCTACGGAAATTTAGGTGGGAAACTCTTCCACATCCTCCTTATAGTCCTGATCTCGCTCCTTCAGATTTTTTCCTGTTCCCAAAACTCAAGGAACACTTAAGAGGAGTCCGGTTTGAATCTTTGGATGCTGCTAAACATGCAGTTTCAACATGGTTTAATAGAAAGGCCCCAAATTTCTACAAAGAAGGGTTGCAGAGGTGGAAACAGCGCCTTGAAAAGTGTATAGAGTTAGATGGTAGATATGTAGAAAAATGATGTTTGAATTTCCTTAAATAAAGAGTATATTGAATTTTTCCTGGAACTTTTTGACTTACCCTCGTATATATATACATATATATATATATATATATATATATATATATATATATATATATATATATATATATATATATATATATATATATAAGCATAATCATACATAATTATTCATGACAATACTGTGCAGGAGCATATATGAGATTTCACCACCTGTACATTTATACATTCACACGTAAGTACACACAAACACACACCCCCACCCACACCCACTCACACACACACACACACACACACATATATATATATATATATATATATATATATATATATATATATATATATATATATATATATGTTCTAAGCTCAAGGATCTCAAACTCAGTACAAAAGCTACAGCAACTTGAAATTAACTGCTGACTGTGCTGCTTGTCTTTTACACAGTTATTAGGACTTTCAAGGATAAACAGAATTCTTGTTACGAATGTAGTGATATGAGGTTTCCATAAAATACAGTGACTGTAAAGAGCATTTCAGAAAAGGTTGTGGAAGTCAGTGTTTAGGTAACAGCAAGTTTGGCGGTCCCTTAGAGTGCTTTTTCGTAATATGGGATCCAATGACGTACCTTTAAAAGAGCAATTAAAAATTTATGTAGCTGAGTAATCAAAGTGCAAAATAAAATTACAACAGTTAAAAGCCTCATAGAAAGATTTCGCTCCAGATTGTTTGAGTGATGCCTAGAGAGAGAGAGAGAGAGAGAGAGAGAGAGAGAGAGAGAGAGAGAGAGAGAGAGAGAGAGAGAGAGAAAAGTTTGTTGGAGAAGGTATCGTGAGGTGGAGTTGATGACGGTGATGGAAGTGCTATTGCCAAACTGCACAATAATTAATTCCAGACGTCATTTAAACCAACTTTATAACGAAACACGTCACGAAGCAGCTGCTATAGCAAATTCCAAAGGTAAAACCAAAGGAGAAACTAACGAATTAGTGAAGAAATTCGCATTTTGACAAATGAAAAAAAATAATACACCATCCAACTTGCACGTCGGGCTCAGCCAACAGCTACATCCATTGAGAATGTTGGCCTTATGTTTATGGTAAGCTACTGGAATTGTCAATTTAGAAACCTTACACTGGATTGGCGTTTAGATCTACTGCCATCTTAAAATGCAAGTTTGGGGGTTATAAATAATTTCGAAAGCAAAAAAGGTCACAGATTTGAAATCAGCACCACAAATTTGTCTTTGGAAGTCCACTTTAGTCCCAGTTTCCTCAGTATATACATGGATATAGGCACATATTCTGTGAAACCAATCTCAAACAAAGCTGAAAATCAATCATTATTGTGAATTTGTCCTTTAGGGTTGTAAAACTTGCATTTTTGAAATCCTCACAATTTTCAGCGAAAGAAATACCAACTGAACCTTTTGGGTTCAAAAACATTAATAAAACCCCCATACATCTGGGACTAATATATATATATATACATACATATATATATATGTGTGTATATAGAGCCTCGATGGCTCGGTCGGTAGAGCAGTGGACTCGGACTTCATATGAAGTCTGTGTCGCGGGTTCAAATCCGCAGCCGGCCGGTCAGAGGGCGGTCACTTTGCTATCCATGTAGACACCCCGGGATTATGTATGTAATCAACGGATAGGCTTGCTGAAAGCAAATGGGTGTTACAGACAAATACACACAAAAACAAAGCCACTCCAACATCTAAAAAAACATAACAGATGCCTTACACGTCTCGAACTGTCAGCCTAACCACTCACATCTCTTCGCTGCTGGGAGAAAGGGAGCTGGGGATTTGGCACGATACATATACACATGTGCTACCGGGCTCTAAGCGATGTCAGGCAGGGGAGCCGATCGAGGCTACGGCCTACCCCAACGCCAAATCAAAGCCCTTCAAAAAGAAGGCATCGTGCTTACCCTGTATGAAAAATGGGAAAAAGCACGTTAAACGAAGAAGAAGATATGTATATATGTATATATATGTATATATATATATATATATATATATATTTAAGAGCCATATTTTTCAGAAGAATCAATTTCCTATTTGAAGCATCTTAACGTTGCTAAAAAATATCAAAGGACATTCCAACTAGTTTTGCCTCAATAGGTTTGTTTTACCTCAGAAAGGATACATTCTATGCAAAATTAATTCAATTTAAGGAAAAGTTCTTTATCAAACAGTAAAATAATTGGTTAAAAGTCATCTTTCATAATTCTGTCAATTTTTCTTTAAACTTACGGAATAAATAAAAGACACAATCAGTCACAACAACAACAACAAAAAGTCCACCAAATGTGAACAAAGGAATCTCTGACTGCCTGACACAAAAAAAAAACAGACATGTTCTAAAGGAGGAAAGAAACGCCTCTCTGCAATATTTCTTTATCCCTCTTCCTTCTTCCTTACTTTTCTCTTTTATCTCGGTTTCTTTTGGATTCTTACAGTTTGATTTTACACCTGAAAATTTCAGTCAAAAAGACGTTTTTGAAAGGTTTCATATATGAGATTATTGAGTTAAAAATAAAAATACTCTAAGAGAATGATCTGCAACACAGACAGGAGGGGGAGGGAGTGCCAAGTACCATGATTATCGTCAGCAATATTATGGTGTCAATTTTATTTTTATAACGGGTGCTTCAAAGCCGTCTAATACCCTTATACATGAAATCCATACTTTAGGTTTTAGGTGGCGTAGATCACTTGACATTCTGATTTGTTAAAGACTTAAAAAAAATTATGGTGTCACTTTTATTTTTATAACGGGTGCTTCAAAGCGGTCTAATACCCTTATACGTGAAATCCATACTTTAGGTTTTAGGTGACGTAGATCACATGACATTCTAATTTGTTAAAGACTAAAAAAAAAAAAATCGTGTTCGTAACGACAAACAGAAATTCGCAATATTATTCATTCAAAATCAACATATGTTGGACAGTAAAGTTGTAGATTTGATGTCAGGTTGTTCTCAAATTAGGGTATGGCCACTTGGTTAATTTCATTACATGCAAATTCGGCTACCGTAGCCGGAGTAACTGAGCTTAGAACAGTATGTATATATATATATATATATATATATATATATATATATATATATATATATATATATATATATATATATATATATATATATATATATATATATATATATATATATATATATATATATATATACTCATTGAAAAGTCATAGACTGAATAAATACAAATAACGGCAAACTAAAGAGGTTTTATAGTTTCTGAAGCAAATAAGCAATAGAACAGCAATACAAGAAGCGTGTAACGTGAAGGCAATCATTGTGACAGATCCCTTCCGTCACGCCTTATGCCAGCATTACACGACATGCCTTCATGCAAATGACTCCCTTGATTATGATTCATGAGATCCATTTAGGCTACCCAATTTTGCTGACAATTTTACCCCGATTTTTTTCTCCATGCATAGGTCCTGCATAATTTACTGACAATGAAAACTAATTCAACAGATAATGACTCTGTGCCATTCGCCTCAGATGGATTCAAGGTCGCTTCATCACTCTGCATCCCCGGTCGCCAGCCGGGGACCTTTCCGTAGAGAGAAATGAGAATCTCCGTGAGGGCAGGAGAAGCGAAATAAAAAGGAAAAAGGCTCCAAAATGAGAGGTTTCACTCTCCAGGTGCATTCTGAGGCGCTCTTCCAAGAATCTTCAACAACAACTGTTCCCTCAATTATCACGAAACGTAAATTATACTCTTTTAATTAAACGTTAAGAACACCTTTAATATTTATGCCATGTAAAGGATTTTGGTAGCATTTTGAAACCTATTAAAAGTACAATAAATCTCATGTTGACAATAATATTTTACAATTTAAGCATCATTTGCTCGTTACAATTAATTTTTTTTTTACCTTTCTAAAAATTGTTTAGTTTTCTGTCAAAGAAAACTATTGACGTGGCTATTTGTTCCGCCGGCCCTCAGATCTTGAAAGCTGCTGAGGCTAGAAGGCTGCAAATTGGTGTGTTGATCATCCACCCTCCAGTCATCAAACATATGAAAT
>JANJGK010000785.1:290000-312500 GCA_039081455.1 Macrobrachium rosenbergii
GCGAGATCTTTGACAAACATCCTACCGAATGATCTAGATCAGGTGAGGAAGACAAAACGGGAATACGATGAAAAACTCTGAACTCCAAGAAGAGGAGCACAAGAGAAGGCAACAATGGAACTCAAACACTTCTCTGGTTCCAAAGCGATGATTCTACCTTGGCACATTTTGATGAGCGTTCGAAGCTTAATTGGGACCCCACTCCAGATCGACTTCAGGATGCAAGAGTTTAAATCTTGTTCTCAGTATTAATTTTTTAAACAGAAGAGACGACTGTTAACTTGATCAACATTGTACCGTACACCAAGTCTGTTCAGAATGAACATATGAGCCACTTTTGCAAAGCACGAAGAGCCTCATGGGACACTCTTTCACTCATTGCTTTGCATCAGGGCACCCACTTCATCACAGTTGACAGCGGTTTTTCATTTCTGTGAGTGCTTTCCCCAGGTACAAATTGGTCCAGCTCTCTTGCTGCTGTAGTTTTCAGTAACTTTTCGAAAGGGATGTGAACTTTTTTTTTTTTATCGCAGATTGTTTTTCTTCGTAAGTATAAAAAACCACCTCCCTAGTTGATGGCTGTCTAGATAAGTTTTGGAATGGCATTAAAAAGTGTGCTGTCTGGTATGAGCTGCATTAACGAGCTGTTTTCATGTGTCCATTATCACACTGCAACTCATCTGTAATGTTATTTACCAAACCCTCAACAAACATTGAGTGTTCTGCCACCTGTGTCTGACGCTCCCTCGAATTCTGAGTGTGTCATTCGTTGCATGGAAAATGGTCCTTTCTTTTCATGGACGCGCTTTCAACAGTTGCTCTCAAAATATACGCTAGGAGTGCTTGCTTTTTTTATGTTAGATGACTTTTTCACTCAACCACGCATACGCACATACATACATTCACGCAGATATATATATATATATATATATATATATATATATATATATATATATATATATATATATATATATGTATATATATATATATATATATATGTATATATATATATATATATCTGCATTATATATGCATGTATGTATGAGTGGCTGAGTAAAAAAGTCATCCAACATAAATAGCAAGCACTCCTAGTGTATATTTTGACATATGTATACATATATATACATATCTAATATCTCATACATATCTAATAGAAGGGGCCCATAAAAACGCCAAAAAAGGTAGAAAGTTATTGCTAGATTTCAGAGACTAAACTGTCTCCCTCCACTGGCAAGTATATGGATGAAGTAAGGAATGTTGTTGTTGTTTAAGATTAAGCCAGCCTTGTGCTGGCACGGGCTCTTGCTCTTGGAGCAGCCCGTAAGTAAGGAATACAGCCAGGAGGTATTTATACTAAGAAATCCAGAGGTCACCCGTTACGTCACTCCAGTTGGTAGCTTCTTAATCTTCCTAATCACTGGTTGGAGGAAGATTTTATCTATAATATCTGAGTCCCACGATCCTCTTGATAGATTCATCTTATTTCTTTGTTTAATCAGGGCTAATTCCACCATCTGGCTTTTGAACCGACAACTGTTGCTATAAATTATACATGACGCATTCAAGTTTATCCTGTGGTTATGGTTATTTATAAGGTTAAAAATAGCTGAGCTCTGTTGGCCATACCGTACTGACCTTTTATGTTGTATTAATCTCTGGGGGAGTGATTTACCAGTAAAACCAATATGCGATTTGTCACAGACGAGGCAAGGTATTTCATACACCCCTGTGTCTTCCCTGGGGACCAGCTTTTGTTGGACATTAACCAGGGATTTGGCTAAGGTATTCGGGCAGGTAAATGCAAAAAGGTTAGAATTTCCAAGAGTGTGTTTCAACGTCTTAATCCAGTTCAGGTGTGGGATTTTAATCTTATTGCTGGAGGTCTCTCTAGTCTTGTTTTGCGGGGGAGGTGGAATATTGTGTTAGCTTTATGGAACGCTTTCTCAATTATATGGTCGGGGTATTTCAAAGATGACAGCTGCCTACGGATTAGTTCAAATTCCTTTTCCAGGAAATCCGGGGAGCAAATCCGAAAGGCTCTTAGGAATAAATTGCTGGCTGCGCCGATCTTGATAGATCTGTCACGATAACTAAAGAAGGAAGGGGGGAAGGAAGGATGGAAGGAAGGATGTAAGGAAGGGGAGAAGGAAGGAAGGGGAAAAGAAGGAAGGAACGAACGAAGAAAAGAAGGAAAGAAAGAAGGAAGGGTGCACGGAAGAATATAAGGAAGGGGGAAGGAAGGAAGGAAGGAAGGAAGGAAGGGGAGGGAGGCAGGAACTAAGGAAGGAAGGAAGGAAGGAAGGAAGGAAGGAAGGAAGGAAGGAAGGAAGGAAGGAAGGAAGGAAGGGGGAAGGAAGAAAGGAAGGAAGAAAAGAAGGAAGGAAGGATGTACGTAAGGAAGGAAGGAAGGAAGGATGTATGGAAGGGGTGAAGGAAGGAAGGAAGAAAAGAAAGAAGGAAGGAAGGAAGGAAGAAAGGAAGGAAGAAAAGAAGGAAAAGGAAGGAAGGAAGGAAGAAAAGAAGGAAGGAAGGAAGGAAGAAAAGAAGGAAGGAAGGAAGGAAGAAAAGAAGGAAGGAAGGAAGGAAGAAAAGAAGGAAGGAAGGAAGGAAGAAAAGAAGGAAGGAAGGAAGGAAGAAAAGGAAGGAAGGAAGGAAGAAAAGAGGAAGGAAGGAAGGAAGAAAAGGAAGGAAGGAAGGAAGAAAAGGAAGGAAGGAAGGAAGAAAAGAAGGAAGGGAGGAGGAGGTTAGAGAACAGAAGGGGACAGAGTTGGGAAAAGAAGTGGAATAGACGTTAAGAAAAAGAGAGTAAGTAAAATAAAGTAGGAGTGAATGGAGGAGGAGGCAATATTTATAATAATGGTGAGGTGGTGGTTGAGAAGGAGGCAGAAGAGGGGAGGGGGGGGGAGAGAGGGAGGGAGAGAGAGAGGGTATGAATAAGAAGATGGGTAATGTTGACTGAGACTTGATTGTGCCACTCAGGAACCTTCCAAGAGTTGAGGAGAGTAAACAGGGCTTAATTAAGGTCCCGTGATATCATGTGAACTTTCCTGATGACCTCGTCTGTTGCTCCTATCTTTTTTCAGGAATTATAGCGTCGTCTTTTTTTATTTTGAAATAATAAGCGCTGGTTGAGCTCAAATAGAATAGAAGCGGCGCGTATCAATGGAAATTCTGGAAATTTGTCAACGCCTCCAACAAGGCGGCAATTCGGTGATTCAGAATTGTTTAACTCATTCTGGTCAAGTACTCCCCATAATGGGCTAGTGTTTCTCTAACGTATCTAGGGGAAGAGCGATGAGGCCCCATTTGTAAAGCCAGAGAGGTCCTGACCTAAGTCGAACTCACAGACACTCATAAGGGTGGGTTCAGGTCAACTCCTCTCCTGCGAAAAACAATAGAGAATTAAGTAAACGTATGGCAACATTTCATGTCCAAAACCTCGTAAGATAAACACGTCGGAACCCTCTGTTGTCACCAGCAAAATGGCTTCAGTGTTGGGCAGAGAGACATCGGTCCGTATTGGCAGCTGATGTCCTAAGTCACCAATGCTGCACGTAAGGGGAGTATGTGATTTATGTTAGCAAGTAAACGAATGACTTTCTTCGCCTGAAACCTAGAATACGCTTCAGAAAAAGACTCGCGGTCACCAACTCTCACCCTCATGCTTATTTTATTTGTCTTCTTTATTTAGGGGTGAAAATACCCAGTTATTTTATCTTGGCTTTCCAAGGACACCTTAAAGTAATGTTTTTCAGGCAGTTCCCCCTCCCCTCTCTCTCTCTCTCTCTCTCTCTCTCTCTCTCTCTCTCTCTCTCTCTCTCTCTCTCTCTCTCTCTCAGAGTGATTACTCATTTTCTTATACTTCTGATAGTTTCTTTTTGTTCTTTTCATTTTAAGTTACTTTTTACATCGCTTTCATCAAATATTTTTCTTTTGTTTTAATATATTTGTTTCATTTGGATATGTATGCATGTAGGTACGGTTTCCATCTCTCTCTCTCTCTCTCTCTCTCTCTCTCTCTCTCTCTCTCTCTCAAGTGGGCGGTACCTAAACGATGGCTGGTTGAATATAAGATGTCCGAATATAATATAAAGAAGCGCTGCCAGGAAAGAAAGGTGGAAGAAGATTCGGGGACACTGAGCTTTCGTCTGTTTTTCAAGACATGAAGGATGTGTTGGTATGCCACGGGACCATTGTGGCATTGCATGAAAATGGGGTCTGAATAACTAAATTTGTCTCTTGAATACAAAGTATGTCTGTTAACAAAGATATCGAGCTGAGAGACTGAAAAATGATGTTCATAAGGCCCAAAGTAAATAGCAGGGCTGCCGAAATCAACGTCTTGAAATGTGTTCTGGTACACAGTTTTTCATGCAGAACCTTTCCACATGTTGTACATGCATTTTAACGCAGACTGGGGCAAATTACACCAAAAAAATAGAAGGAAAGTTTAAATATTATGATTTTCTAAAGTCTGGATTCTACTTAAAACGTTAGCCCTTCGTTGGCTGAGTCGGTTGAGCTTCGGACTGTCACCCGATGGGCCGGGCCGGAGTTCAATTCCCCCGGCCGGCTGATGAATAGTTAGAGGAATTTATTTCTGGTGATAGAAATTCATTTCTCTCTATAATTGATTCGGATTCCACAATAAGCTGTAGGTCCTGTTGCTAAGTAACCAATTGGTTCTTAGCTACATAAAATAAAGTCTAATCCTTCGGGCAAGCCCTAGGAGAGCTGTTAATCAGCTCAGTGGTCTGGTAAAACTAAGGTATACTTTTTTACTTAAAACGATCTTATAGTTGGCAGAAAATAGTTTACTGGGTTTGGGGCCTTTCGAAACGCTGTAAGCACTTGGCAGCAGTGCTATATTACTTTGGTTGGCCTTTTCATGTTGTACCTGCTATTTCGTAGTTCTGTGCCTCTTTCCGAATGTAAGCAAACTTAAGCTATAAGGTCCACTGACATTAACAACAGAGGCTCCCACGATAATCACGATAGATCACAGCAGCTGATGAGAAAACTTCCCTTTCTTCTCATTTTGCTCTCTGTTAATGCATATAAGACTCCAGATGTAAGCTAGGAATCAAAATGCTCATATTATTCGTAGCAATTCTTCTTGATATTTGACAGCAAGATGGATTAAGTAGGTATAGCACAAACGCCTAAAGTGTAGGCCTATGCTGCACCGGTTTTTTTTTTTTTTTTTTTGCAGAAATACAATACAAATTAGATAAAAAAAAAATGCTATCTTTACCTATAGCGCAGAATTCCATGGAAATTTTCTTTAAATGGCCAAGATGAACAAGACAGTTTTCATTTTGGGATACATGCTAGGCCTGGGTTACAGTGTTCTTGATATGTCTACCCCCCCCCAAAAAAAAAAACCATACAAATACACACACATCAAGGCTCACAACCTGAAGTTGCACCTTAGATATCTTTGTCTTTTATGCCCAAGAACAGCGACATCTATCAGAGAAACCTTTCGAGGAATGCCAACAACTTATTTCTGCAGAAAACACAGAGTTAACAAAAGCGGATGTTGTGGAAAGTTCTAAGAGCTAGAGATCCTGAACACAGGGTTTTAATCAAGCAATCCCACGTGGCCGGAATGCACTATTACTTAGATCATTGTTATAGTAAGTTGCTAAGCCAGTGTCGGTGACTGAAAACTCGACTTGATCATAAACTTGCCTTACTGAAAACAGTGATTGGACCAAGGATGCAAATCGCCTGTTTGCGTGCAGTCTTTCAGATAAAGTATTAGACAATGTAACTAATGCCGCCCTTTTAATTTTTCTGTTCGTGATGACAAAATGAACTGGGCAGCAATAGCAAACTCTTTGTGTAGTTTGGGAAAATTTGTCTCCCTGTCACTTGAAGATTTTAACATGTGTAAGGGTGTGTATAGTACATTGTGTTTTATCTGCAATATGTTGTTCTAATGTCCCCACTAGGTTTATAAATGCATGTAGACTGCTTAAAAAAGAGAAAACTCAGCATATTACAAAAACTTGCCAATCAAATGCACTTGGATTGATGAATAAGGATGATTATGCAGTAAGAGGTTTGTTTTACCTGAGCATAACAAACCTCTTACTACCATAATCATCCTTATTCATCAACAGAAGTGCATTTGATTTGATCGAAAAACATAATCTATTCTGAATTATAGTCCACTGGAAAAATTTCAACAAGCAACTTGAAAAAAGAAGACGATCTAATTAAGAAATTTTTTATTGTTTGTGAATCTTTGCGTTATCTACACGGCATGATTAAAACCCATCAGCCCTCCAAGTCAGTTTGACCCATCATTAGTTCAGTTGGTTCATCTGCATATTAACTGCTAAGATGGCTTGTTAATCAGTTGTCAACCTTATTAGGAAGTAATTCTAACTTGCCTGTGGAGAACAATGTGGATTTTTGAATAGGTTAAGATATCTTAATGTTAATTTTGACTTTAAAATTATTAGTTTTGTTGTATCGCTTCTGTTTACTAAAGTACCTATTGGATATTTGCTTGATTTTTTAGCCGATGGGCTTCATAATTACGAATTTTTGCCGCCAGTTAAAACTATTTTAGAATTAATCAAACTGTGTATAAAAGATTGCGGAAACATTTAATAGAAATTTTTATGAACAAAGATTTAGGATGGAAATGGAGATTTCCTTATCACCACGTTTATACCAAGGAATTTTTTTAGAAGAATCTTTTAACAAGTATCTCAATAAAAATTGAGATGCGGTCTCCTTACGTCGATGACTTTTTTTGTGTATGGCCTTTAAGTTAAGATTATATATATATATATATATATATATATATATATATATATATATATATATATATATATATATATATATATATATATATATACATATATACATATATATATACCAGGTGTTTCGAAATTAGAGGCCCCACTCCACGGAACAAATGGAAAGTTATGAAGTTTTCTGCTATAGCCTATCTCCAAGTACATTATTTTAAGTTTCTATTAAGCTATTTTTCATTTTACATTTCTTGTATTTTCAGACTGAGTGACGGAGTTAGATACAGCCATGGCTAACGACTCAGAGGAAATCAGATGGATTGACCGAATCCGGGCTATAACCTTCAGAGAGGCCAGGGATGCTGGCGCATCCTTCATTTCACGTTCCTGGATAGCTAAATACATTAAAAGAGATGAATCCTTTGTTAAAATGAACTGGAACAAAAATCCATATGACTGTCATCGCGAAAAGAGTGAGAATCTTGGAAGGCCTGAAGTCCTTTCTCAGGAGTCAAAAGACATCATAGCTGAGGCAGTGGGTAGACCAAGGAAGTCTTTACGTAAATTGGCGCTTTAACTAGAAACAAAAAGGGGAAAGAAGAGAAGTTACTCTGTTGTATATCGTGAGTTGAAAAAATCTGGTATCAAGCCATTTCATGCTATCAGCAAGCTCAACATCACTTAGCAACAGAGACAAGACTGTGCACGGTTTTGTGGTTCATTTCTTAAAGATTGGGATGAAGCTGACTTTCTCCATGTTGCCGCATCAGACAAATTCTTCGTTTACACAGTCAGGAAGCCAAATCATAAAAATGACATCATTTGGGCTGCAAAGTTGGGTGATATCAGCGATGACGTGCGCTATCGCCAAGTTGTGAAATTTCCTGAATGTTTGGGAATTTTTCTCTGTTTCACAGCCAAATGGTCAATATGGATCATCAAAGAAAAAGGACAGTCGTGGAATGGCGAATACTTCAGAGAAACTGTGTTTACTGGTGGAGTATTTCCTTTCCTCAGAGATCCTGAAAATGTGTTATCTGTTGAAGAAGTCACATTTTTGCGTGATAAGGCACCATGTTAAGGCTCTTCAGACACAGGAGTTGCTTCGAAACAGTGGTATCGATTTCTTCTTGTCAAGTGAATTTCCAGGAAGCTCCCCTGACCTTAATGTGTGTGAAAACATCGGTAGTATCCTAAAGGATCGTGTTGGAGGGCACACAGTGAACTATGATGGTATACCAAACCTTGACAACCTGCGAAGAGAGGTGAGTGAAGTGCTCAGGGATATGGAGTTTGAGTCTCAGCTTTTTTGCGATTTGCTGAAATCATACCCATCAGGAATACAGGTTGTGGTACAGGCAGATGGAGGCCACACAAAATATTAAATACTCAGAGAGAAACTTAAATAAATACCTGTTCTGATTTACTTTTGTTTTTGTCCATATCAATTTTAGTTTAGGCTGTAGAGGGGGCTCTATATATATATATATATATATATATATATATATATATATATATATATATATATATATATATGTGTGTGTGTATATATATATATATATATATATATATATATATATATATATATATATGTGTATGTGTATATATATATATATATATATATATATATATATATATATATATATATATATATATATATATATATATATATATGTATATATATATGTGTGTGTGTATATATATATATATATATATATATATATATATATATATATATATATATATATATATATATATATATATATATGTATATATATATGTGTGTGTATATATATATATATATATATATATATATATATATATATATATATATATATATATATATACTGTATATATATATATATATATATATATATATATATATATATATATATATATATATACATATACATATATATTTATGTATATACATACATATATATATATATATATATATATATATATATATATATATATATATATATATATGTAAATATATATATGAATATAAAAAAAGGCCCATAAAACACTATTTAAACGTTGCAACCATATATTTCGGGCACTTGCTTCTGTGCCCCTGTTCACTGGTAGAATATGGACAGATGAGATGTTACAAGGGGACAATGCCACACCTACATATGTTCTGTATATATTACCCTTGCAACATCTCATCTGTCCATATTCTACCAGTGAACAGGGGCACAGAAGCAAGTGCCCGAAATATATGGTTGCAACGTTTAAATAGTGTTTTATGGGCCTTTTTTTATATCCATATTACACTGTGGTATTACAGGAAAAGACATTCATTATATATATATATATATATATATATATATATATATATATATATATATATATAATGATAACTAGGAATTCTGAAGAATATTCTAAATGTTAATTAAGATAGCGAAAGAGAAACCTTCCATTAATAGACACTGGTAGTTAGAGAGAGAGGGAGAGAGAGATTAGAAGAAATGAACAGAGAGAGAGAGAGAGAGAGAGAGAGAGAGAGAGAGAGAGAGAGAGAGAGAGAGAGAGAGAGAGAGAGAGAGGATAACAAAACATCTGTTTGTCTATATCGAGGTGACAAGGCCAAACTGGAAAGCATAAAGGATTGTAAACCAGCGCCAGAAAAGCAAAACCTGTGTTGTGATTACAAAAGCCCAACTCGGGTACGTGTTATGACACTGTCGTGGTGACGAAGGCATTATGACTGCATTTAATCGAGTTGGAGATCACAAGAAATTCGTAACAAAATGCATGGTGGCCTTAGTTAGATAAACAGCTGCTGGAATCCATGACTTCTGGTGATGACAAAGCACCTCCTTTTGAAAGTGGTGCATTTTCCAAAAATCCACCCAATATGGGCCTTCTTTTGATAAGTCTCAACCAATGAAACATCTACCAAGGCAGGACAGAAGCAAGGTTTCTGCCTTCAATGGGTGGGACAACTGACTTCCAGAAATCCTTAAGAAGTCCAGTTCTGAGGAGGAGCAGCAGAGAGAGCAGAAAGAGAGAAGGTAGCAGAGAAACAGAGAACATGAGGGGTGAGGTTGTAAGCCTCACCAACTGTGGGTTGATATAAGAAGAAAGGCTCACATTTGACACTCACTGTAATCCTGAACTGCAATTCATTTTGTAACATACTGTAACTTTATTATTGTGTTAGTGAAGTAAAGTAAAGAATAAAACACGATACTACATAACAAAGCCAAAACAATAGGCATCTATAAAGAAAAGTAATCTTCTTAACTTGGCAACGAATAGCAGACATAAACAGAAAGAAAGAATAAATAAGGACCTTACACACACACACACACACACACACACACACATATATATATATATATATATATATATATATATATATATATATATATATATATATATATATATATATATATATATGTGTGTGTGTGTGTGTGTGTGTATGCATGTAGGTAGGTAGATAGATAGACATATACTGGTTGAGTTACCAGTTCGTAACAATATGCCAGTCTAAAGTAGCCAGAAACCTGGGTTCGTGGTATTATCATATGTTGAAATTTGCAACAAAATAAATATAAAATGTTGTGGATTTAATTCATAATAGTTCTACAGTTTTGTGGAAAGTTTTTCAACACTTCTTATGCTTCGTTCTAAATGTGTGGGTGGTCGAACCACTGCATTCTACATGCAAACGATGTCGATGTCTGAGAAACAAAGGAAAAGATCTAACCGTGAAATCAGTCGTGAAATCAAAATCATCTGCGTCGGAGACCAAGGAAAGCCAAGGAGAAGGAGAAGAAGGAGAAGGAGAAGGAGAAGGAGAAGGAGAAGGAAAAGGAGAAGCAAAATGAGTGAAATCGAGATCGTCAATAAGTTAACAGGCAAACAGATTCTCAGGTGCACAATGAAAAGAGAAATTAAAGGAAAAAAGTAAAATATGCGCCGAAATTTCTTCGGCGCAATCGAGTTTTCTATACAGCGTATAATCAAGGCCACCGAAAATAGATCTATCTTTCGGTGGTCTCGGTATAATGCTGTATGAGCCGCGGTCCAATAAACTTTAACCACGGCCCGGTGGTGGCATGTCCTGTATCGTTGCCTGAGGCACGATTATGGCTAACTGTAACCTTATATAAAATAAAAGCTACTGAGGTTAGAGGGCTGCAATCTGGTATGCTTGATGATTGGAGGGTGGATGATCAACATACCAATTTGCAGCTCTCTAGCCTCTGTAGTTTTTAAGATCTGAGGGCTGACAGAAAAAAGTGCGGACGGACAGACAAAGCCGACACAACCACGGCCTGGTGGTATCCTGTCCTGTATCACGAATGTGGCTAATTTTAACCTTAAGTAAAATAAAAACTACTGAGGTTAGAGGGCTGCAATCTGGTATGCTTGATGAATGTAGGGTGGATGATCAACATACCAATTTGCAGCTCTCTAGCCTCTGTAGTTTTTAAGATCTGAGGGCGGATAGAAAAAAGTGCGGACGGACAGACAAAGCCAACACAACCACGGCCTGGTAGTATCCTGTCCTGTATCGTTGCAAGAGGCACGATTATGGCTAATTTTAACCTTAAGTAAAATAAAAACTACTGAGGTTAGAGGGCTGCAACCTGGTATGCTTGATGAATGTAGGGTGGATGATCAACATACCAATTTGCAGCTCTCTAAGCTCTGTAGTTTTTAAGATCTGAGGGCGGACAGAAAAAAGTGCGGACGGACAGACAAAGCCAACACAACCACGGCCTGGTAGTATCCTGTCCTGTATCGTTGCAAGAGGCACGATTATGGCTAATTTTAACCTTAAGTAAAATAAAAACTACTGAGGTTAGAGGGCTGCAATCTGGTATGCTTGATGATTGGAGGGTGGATGATCAACTTACCAATTTGCAGACCTCTAGCCTCGGTAGTTTTTAAGATCCGAGGGCGGACAGAAAAAATGCAGACAGAAAATAGTGCGGACGGACAGACAAAGCCGACAGAATAGTCTTCTTTCCAGAAAACTAAAAAGACAGAGACTTTAATCAGAAAGGACAGACATACAGCGTCAACGAAGACAAAGCCACCAAGAAGCAAGCGGCCACTTTAATAAGCATCGAGATCTAAGCAGCCTGGGAGAGGAATCTGTTAAAAATCCGATTATCATAATAATAAGAAGAAGAGAAAAGGAAGCAGGGAAGGCAGGGATGAAATATTAAAAAAAAACTGACTGTTGGCCTTGTGGGAAATTGCAGAACCGAGATGTTTCAGACAATAGATTAGAAATTATAGAAAAATTAAAGTTATAGAGAAGCCAACAGACGGATAAATGGTCTTCGATAAGTAAAGAAGGAGAGAAAGAAAGAGAGAAAGAAAGAGGAAGAAGAAGAAGAAGAATTAGAAGAAGTAGTAGCGAGAGAGAGAGAGAGAGAGAGAGAGAGAGAGAGAGAGAGAGAGAGAGAGAGAGAGAGAGGGGTACGAGTAATCTTTCTTCCTCCTTTCTATAATGTAAAAGTGGCTCCTTTTGGCTGTGGCTTGAATATTAATGCCACCAAATTCCAAAGGCCGCCTTCCTAATTCGGAGTTCATTGATATTTCCTCTACATTTTTCACTTGCCTCGTACTCATTGGTTCCTTGCTTAATTTCATATGCGTTATTTACTATTTCTATTCATTAATTTTCATTTGGATTTCGCTGTTTCCCCTGTTCCGCGGTCTGTTTTCTCTGTCTATTTACATTTGTGCATTCTGTTATGTGTCTATTTCCTCGACAAAGTAAAGATCTTTGTGGATTGCTGTACGTGCTGTGCCAAGGAAAGTGTAAATAATCATCTTCATTCTCACTCACTACTCATTCCCCATGCAGGAACGGAATAAGTAAAAACAAAATATAAACAGTTCATTAACCGATAAACTATTAGGGACAGTGGTAGAGTGAAGACTAATGGAAAATAATTCGTCCCACAGTCGAAAAAATGTTTGACCAAACGCCTTCCTTTGGACACACCTGCAGGCAAGAAAAAAAACGTAAGTTTTAGCATTTATGAAAATCAGGCCCTAAAGCCAAGCAATGGGGCGCTTTCCGCCACTCAGAGCCCAGGACGATGAAGAGAGGGTGTTGGAGTGGCTGAGCTGAAAGATGGAAGAGGGGAGGAACGAGGTCAATTAAAGGGCTAAAAAGTGGGTCCAAATAGGACGTTACAAAGTCATTTAGTAATGCCCACAGTGCACCAGGTGATGTACGAAAACGGCATTACACCCTTACTAAGTCCCAGAACGGCAGCCCCCTCAGGGAAACTGGATAGAACCTTCTGATAGAGAGAAATGACCATAAGTTATCATACCTGCAAAAATGAAGAGATAAATGCCTTAAAATATTCGTCGAAGAAGATGATGTCCTTTCTTAGGTTCAAGATTACATGATCTGAAAGTTTAAATCCAAGTACCGCCAGTGAAAAACAAGCATGGATTCACAACAGCGCAACGCTACTCATAAAAAGGGTGGCATCATCTCAGACGGAGAATTCCAAGTACTTAGCTGTGGTCCTTTTACCGTTCTAATGGATATTCTAAATGGCATATAAAACGATGTGCTTCTAACGAGTGCAAGGAGAAGAATTACCTTGATAAAAATAAGACGTTTATGGCTTGTGCCTCGAAAGGAAATTCTGTCGGTTTTGAAAGAATCTGAAAGTTGCCATTCGCCCCTAATTCACTTTATCCCTACTTATTCAAGACAAATACAACTATAGAATCGTTTAAATCACTAAAACCATTGAGACATTAATGATTAAACCTTATCGATACTGGCAAAGAATTGTTTTGATAATAATGTTTGTTTGTCTCCCATCATTGTTTCACTTTAAAAGCAAAGAAGTGTAAAATATAAATAAAAGATATTTATATGGATTGTACATTTATTAAATCTTACGAAGACTGATTAAAGTTGAGTTCTCCAGATACTTTCGCAAGTCCATCATTAAGCCGATCCCGATTGTATGACGAGACCTTTATGACGCTTCACAGTCAGCCAGTTTTCCCCGAAGAATCCTTTTCAGAGAAGAGGCTTCAAAAGACAGGTAGAAGATACGAAAATGATGTCATTTGTTACATGAAACCAGCTTCTGCATTCCAGTGACCTTCGTCTAAATGAAACATGCTCATGCGTTTTATAATACATGTGTGCATAGTCCTTCAAGAAGGTTGCAGGACTATGTAACTAATACAGAAAGGACGATATATTAATCCTGTTCACTTGGAACAGGTTTGATATATTCAAACAGAATGACATTTTTTTTTATACTAATATGAATCAACAGTGGATAATAAAATTACTGTAATGGTAGTGCGAAATTTCAGGCAAATTCTGTAACTCTAAAATCTACCAGTGTGAGTCACTTAGAAAATCCAGCACTAATTAAACATAAGAACTTTCACTCGCAACTTGGTAGTCTCATGATCGGAAAACATAAAGGGGAATTAACGTCCCATCATTCAGTAAGACTATTTTGTGCTGGTTAATAAGCGTGCTGATTCTACATTACACAGACCTATTATCCTCTACTTGGGCTTGGTATTTTATTGCATCGTTCATTTGCAAAGTTCAATGACTCATCTTTCCAAAATGAAAAAAAAATAACAATAAAGTTTCACATTTTCACGCACACACTCTGTCTGATGATGGAAACACGCGCTATCCTTCAGCTGATGACGAACACTGTACAACTGAGTCAGTGGTGCAGAGAAGTGTACTAGAGAAGAGATAGGCGTCCTCGCCCGATAGAGTCCTTCCAGCCATTTTAGACGGAAACCGCCGCTCACAGGGTCCAGCAATTGCATTCTTTTCACCTTCATCTCTCTCACTGGCACTGACACACCTGGCGTTCAGGTTTACCTTCTTAGGCATCTTACATTGCATTTAATAATGTATGAATATTAATTTCTTCTTTTGTACAGAAATGATCATGTCATTTCGCGCTTCCAGAATTTTAAGTGTCAATTGAAAGTCTTGGAATGTTGATGTTTTCTGAGGAGAGGGCATCATTTCTACTGAAATTGGGGTCAGAGATGATTATTCTTGACATAGATACAAAGTTACTTAAGAGAATTAATACGACTGAAAAAACTGCTTATAGAGGATGAACGAGTGAAGCATAAACTGTCCGCAGTCATCTCTTGATCGTGGCCCGTGTGAGCTGAGTCGGAAGTGGAAGAATTTAGATAAAACAGAGAGCGTGTTTGGGTAAACTCTATTCCCTCCGTTGCCAAGGGACCTCACCCTTTCCTTTCGCTTCTCGCTTCCAGTCTAGTTGGACAGAACTCTACAGGTAAAAAAAAAAATAGTCTTTCAAAATGACTGAGTTAGTTTTCGCCTCTCCCCGTGCGACTGTTTACACCATAACTTCCTACGTAGTCCAGCATGACCTGGAATTAAAAAAAAAAAAAAAAAAAATATATATATATATATATATATATATATATATATATATATATATATATATATATATATATATATATTGTGGTATATAACAGTGCATATATACAATAAAAATTAATACGCGAAATCGCAGCGCGTTCATGAATGTGCCCAGTGAGTTTTTTTGCATGAGACAGACAATTCATCCGTGAATCCTGCTATGGAAACGGACAAAGTCCCTCATCGGATGCTCCTGTCACAGGATTCCTTGATTAAGCTGTCTGCCTCATTCAGCATTCACGAAAAGGAATTTACCCCCACTCCACATCAAAGTCTGTCGTGTCAAAAAGCGACAAAATCCATGTTTCAGAGACAAGAAGGAACAGCGAAATCAACTTGCTCATTCTACACTACTTAAGCCTTTTATCCTCTCCTTGCGTTTGATATTCTTATTCATTACACCGTTAACCCACAAAGTTCAATAGCTCATCCTTTCCAATACAAACCATCTTCGAGCAAACGATCAGCAATGACACTTAAGACTAAGAATAAACACGTTTCAAAGAAAGGTGAGTGGAATTAAAAATGGCCAAAGTTTCCTCTGCATGGAAGGAAACTGATCTCTGGATTTCTTATCCCTCCAGTTTAGGTGGAAACAAATCCCCTTTAATCTCACAAACTGAAAGTCCACATGGCACTGGGCTCCAGGTTCAAGACAGTTTCAAAATCCAGTGTCGAGGTGGCTCGTTGATTTCATCAGGGCCTACTTTACACTTTGTTCGTCCCGGGCTGAAGACCCGCTCATCATCGCTTGGTACATTTCACTGACAATTCGACCTGTGAGCAACTCTGTGAGCTTACGATTGATGGTCTTATCTTGTGTGCAGACATCACAATACCTGCCCCTCCTGCATTTCGCTTATGAAAGACTTTTAAATATAACAGCAATTACTTGCTCGTGTTTTATGGAATGTCTCAACTTGCATTTGAATAAGCCAAATACTTTCCTTTCCAAAATCCCTGCTCCTCTCTCGAGTGTCGGGCAGATTTTGAATCTCAAGAGCTCTTCGTTGGGTGAGTCGGTAGAGTTGTGGCCTAGCACTTGCTAGACCTGATTCGACTCTCCAGCCGGCTAATGAAGAGTTAGAGGAATTTATTTCTGGTGATAGAAATTCATTTCTAGCTATAATGTGGTTCGGATTCCACAATAAGCTGTAGGTCCCGTTGCTAAATAACCAATTGGTTCTTAGCCACGCTAAATAAGTCTAATCCTTCGGGCCAGCCCTAGGAGAGCTGTTAATCAGCTCAGTGGTCTGGTGTAAATAAGGTATACTTGAATCTCAAGGGTGGGGCCGTGTTTAATGAACAAACAGTCTTATGCCCGTTCACATTCTCCTACGTCATCTCAAGCTGTTTTCCCGATAGATATAGGTGTCTGTTTAGCTCGATGCTCCTGTTTTTAGTACATTTACAGATCCTGTCTGAGAGATCCTGTCAGTTATTCCTCATGATGATTTCTGGACGTCATTTTGTCAAGCCTGGTGTTGAGACAGAAATCGCAGTCATTACACATAAGAATCTTTGCCTTTACATAAAATTTTCACTTTAAGGAGCGAGAGAGTAATCAGATGAACATTTTTAAACTTTTTCTCTTATCTTCGAACTAATATGGACGAAAATTAGGTCTTATAAACCCATTCTCTCCAAGAGCGTATTCTGCTTTGCAGTACCAAATTCTTAGAACATCTCGCTTATGTCATACCATAAGACGATGTTCCTTGAAATCAGGAAAACATTAACCCTTACGCAAAACAATAATAAATTTAGCGGAAGAAATGTTTGGAAAGTTTTCTTACCGGGAGAAACTGGATATTTATGAAAGGGGATCAAGTGACTATTTTACTGGGACTGCATTGCAGTAATTGCGGAAACAATGCATGAATATTTCTCGACGCTTTTTCCATTTAATATACCTAGAGAGAGAGAGAGAGAGAGAGAGAGAGAGAGAGAGAGAGAGAGAGAGAGAGAGAGAGAGAGAGAGAGAGAGAACGGATTTGTATATTGGTGATCTTTTACCTTACGTGTTAGAACTCTGTTCTTTTTTTTTTTCATTATCTTTATTTTGCCCTATTTTGTTATTCATTTTAGTAACCCTATCAGGGTTTTAAGTTTTCTTCCTCCTCGTTATTTTAAGCTACTATTTCTGTTTTTGATCCCTGGCCTGTTTATTCTCAGAGTCCTATTTTCGGTTTCCTTGGAGTATTCCGAGGTGTGTTCAGAAGTCCCTATGTCCTAGTCGAGCAGACTACAGTAGTTCTGGCCTTCGTGTTGGTTCGACAACATTTGGATTACAGCAAGTTCGCTACTATATTCTGCAAGGGTTCACTTTACTCTAGCAGTGATAGCCGGTTGCAACGTTGCTGCCTCACCTTGCCGTAGCCTTGGGCCAGTATCTTCCTGGGGGACCTTGCTGTTAGCAGGTATAAGGCCGGGCGCACATTGAGACGCAGGGCAGTGCAGAGCAGGGCAGACTCAGGGCAGGGCAGGACAGGGCAGGGCAGGTCAGCATAGGTGTGGTGCGCACAATGGGAAGCAGTCTGTCGTCCTATGCAGGCCCTGTGATCATGGCTGCCGCTCATGATTACCTGAGAAACCTCAGCTCAGAATCTGACTCGGAAAATGAATTAGAGAATACTTTGTTATTATATGACATTTGTAGGGGAAAGAGATCACTGTGGAGGAGTGAGTACATGGCCAAGAGGAATACCCATGGTGCATTTGGTTTAACATCTGAGTTGAGTGATGAAAAATTCAAGAATTATTTCAGATTAAGCAGAGAACAATTTGATAAGGTGCATAACATGATACAAAGTGACATATCATCTGAAGGTTGCAACGCCCAAAAAACCAATCGGGAGTAGAGAAAAACTGGCTGTGTTTTTAAGATAAGTTTTATTTCCCTTCACATTTGTCTTTCAGCAATATAGGAACGGAGGAAAAAATCATCTGATGAACAATTCCCTTTTCTTTTGACCTGTAATACTGCCTCCATAATGTCATTATAATGGATAATTGTAAAAAGGAAAAATAACAGGGAAAACAGTGTTGATAAGAAGCACACAGGTCTTTCCGAGAGATTCATCAGAAATTAACAAAATCATCAAACATATGACTTTCACATCATATAATAATTTTGTGGATTACTGAGCGAGTTACTTCCTGTGCCGCATGTGAAGTTTTCTGCGCGCATGCGGCACAGGAAGTAACTCGCTCACTCAGTAATCCACATGATGTCATCCTATGAGGAGCTTATTGAGGCTGTCCGCCAACACCAAGTCCTTTATGATACTGCCCATCCTGATTACATGAAAGGGTCATATAAAGACGAGATATGGGCTAAGATTGCATCCACTCTACATTTCAGTGATGGTGAGTATATTGTTGTATGGTAACGTACGTTAAAATATCACAAATATACGACTGAGATACTAGGCTTCTCGTTGATGTGTGTGAGAGATGGTACAACTGAATTGTACAAAATCAAAACATCTTTTACGATAATCCATTTATTGTAGTCAGTAAAAGGCAATTCTATGCAGACTTTTATATGATATACAAAACAAATATTATGAAAATATGAAAATCCCTACTAACTATATTCTCATTTTTCCATCATTATTACTACTATTTTCCACTTATGCCTCCCTCTACTTTTCTAATATTTTCCCCTAAGAACACTCTCTCTTTGCCATGGGACTCTTCCTTTTTCTGAATTGAAGTACATTTTGAACTGCTCTCTCACTTGAAATGCAGAGACAGTACCTCTAGATGCAGTTGTGTTTAATGCTGCCAGCTGGTTCTCGGGCTGTGCCTCTAGTTCCTCTTGTGTATCTATTGACATATGTGTTCCTAAGTAATTATGAAGAACACAAGCCGCTTTTACCACCTTATCAACAGTATCAAACTTTGCAGTAAATGGGCGCATAAATACCCTGAATCGAGAAGCCAATATACGAGTACCAAAGGCACACTCGACTCGTTGTCTTGCTAATGACAATCTGTAATTAAATACTTTATTATCAAACCTGCCATTTGTCTGTGCTTTAGGATATGGACGCAACAAATTCTCTAGCAGTGGAAAGGCAGCGTCACCAACAAATATGAATGGCATTTCTCCATCTACACCTTCTATGGGTTTTGGTTTAGGGATGTTCAAAGATTTGCTTACAATTTTCTTTCCAAGCGCAGAGTTGCTGAAAACATGTCCATCACTAAAGCGACCCATCGACCCCACGTCGATTGTCGTGAATTTGCTCTCACTGTCAACAGTGGCCATCAAAACAATTAAGCATGAATGCTTATAATTAAAGAAGGATGACCCACTCTTTGATGGTTTTTGGATGCATATATGTTTTCCGTCGATCGCTCCCACACAATGTGGAAACTGCCACTTGCTTTCAAAATCACATGCCACTTTCGTCCATGTTTCCATTGTTGGTTCTGGTAAATAAAGGGGTTGCATGTTGGTCCACACAGCAACTGCTACTTGGCTGACGATTTTTGACACTGTTCGATCCCCCATCCGGTAGCTATAACCGATGCTTTTATAGGAATCTCCAGTAGCCAGATATCTGAAAGGAATATAGGTTCGACTGTACTTTTACAAAGACATTAACTTAATCGCTCTCTCTCTCTACTGTACATTGCGTGTTCTGTTTTGTTGCAGGGGCTGAGGCAAAGGCTGCATGGCTGAAACTAGGTAATTGCCATCGTGACGCCCTCAGAAGGCAAAAAAAATTAAAGGGTAAGAGTGGATCACATGCTGTTGTCATTAAGTCGTGGAAATTTCAGCAACAAATGGAATTTTTGGTACCGTACATGGCCAATAGAGAGACAAGCTCAAATGTCACTTGGACTAACAACAAGACCAAACGGACATTTGATGATGACAGTAGTTCGGTCGAAGAAGGGAACTCACAACTCATCACTGCTTCGCATAAGAATCGCGGACTCGACGATGAATTTGATGATGATGGTGAGAGTATTGTTGACCCTACAGCTCATGCAAGAGAAGTAAAGAAAAAGAAGACTGATGTTACTACTCTGCTCAAGGAATCGATCTTAAATCATGACGAGAGAGTCAAACAGAGAACACTTGATAGGAAAAAAATTGAGGAAAAATTTAGACAGGAAGAAAGAGATCCCCTTTATATTTTTTCATGACCATGTACACATCCACGGCAAAAATGCCACCAGCCTTACAGCACAAGATAAAACGGGATGTATTTCGCATAGTTTCAGACGCTGAAGAAACCTTGCTCGGCATGTCTCCTTATCCCCAAAGCCATTCCTCCAACTCATCCTATGGTCCAACTCCTCGTGCATGTACACCTACTGATGCATCTACTTCCCACTCATCCTATGGTCCTACTCCTCGTGCATGTAGGCTACACCTACTGATGCATCTACTTCCCACTCATCCTATGGTCCAACTCCTCGTGCATGTACACCTACTGATGCATCTACTTCCCACTCATCCTATGGTCCTACTCCTCGTGCATGTACACCTACTGATGCATCTACTACTGATATATCACAGTCTCTCCCTGTGCTTTCAGAGCAGTATCAGGACACATCCCCTGATTTCCCACCTAATTATTATATGATGTGAAAGTCATGTGCCTGATGATTTTGTTAATTTCTGATGAATATCTCGGAAAGACCTGTGAGCTTATCAACATAGTTTTCCCTGTTATTTTTCTTTTTTATAATTATCCATTCCTATATTGCTGAAAGACAGACATGAAGGAAAATAAAACTTACCTTAAAAACACAGCCAGTTTTTCTTTACTCCCAATTGGTTTTTGGGCGTTGCAACCTTCAGATAATATGTCACTTTGTATCATGTTATGCACCTCATCAAATTGTTCCCTGCTTAATTTGAAATAATTCTTGAATCTTGCATCACTCAACTCCGATGTTAGACCAAATGCACCATGGGTATTCCTCTTGGCCATGTACTCACTCCTCCACAGCGATCTCTTTCCCCTACAAATGTCATATAATAACAAAGTATTCTCGAATTCATTTTCCGAGTCAGATTCTGAGCTGAGATTTCTCAGGTAATCATGAGCGGCAGCCATGATCAAGGCACCTACATGGGACAACAGACTGCTTCTCAATGTGCGCACCACGCCTATGCTGCCCTGTGCTTACCTGCCCTGTCCTGCCTGAGTCTGCTCTGCTCTGTGCTGCTCTGCGTCTCAATGTGCGCCCGGTTAAGTCCTTTATTTAAGTTTGGTGACGTTGGAGAGACGTGAACCTTTCGTGCAGGGGTCGGGCCTTTAATCTGAAGGCTTTGAAGTATAGTGGGGAATACCTTCCTGCTTCTTTGATTCTCACATTCGGCCTTGGAAGTGTTGTGGGGGACCCCCTCGCCGCCTTTTCTTACCCCGTTACGTCCCATTGGATCAACAGGCAGTTTCTCATAGAAGGATCTTTGTGGAGATTAAAACTTAGTGGCCACTTCATATTTGTTGGGGCATCTTAGCTTTGTTAATTGTTAGGCTTCATTCTGGTCGTTATTTTCTCCTTTCTTTCGGGACCCCCTTATTTTTGAGAGTGTATGTTTTTGGTTTCTTTAATTAATAGTGTGGGCATTTTGCCCAAATTATTATTGTATTGATAGTTTATTGTGTGAATGTTATTCATATGTTGATGTATTTGTAGTGGTTCCGGCAATCATTTCTATCTTTATTGTGTTTGTAAATGTAAATATATTATAGTGTTTTTACTTTTGGTATTTGTATCTCTCTCTGGTAATATTTGCACACTGACTGTCATCTCGCCTATCGTGACTTTAACTTTGGAGAACACCTGTTGAAAGTCATTGTTCTTCTGCATAATCTAGTATATGTATAATAGCCCTTAGAGAAGGTCCTGACATAAGTTAGAAAATATTTTTTTCACGAATTTATCATCCTTCTACGAGAGAGAGAGAGAGAGAGAGAGAGAGAGAGAGAGAGAGAGAGAGAGAGAGAGAGAGAGAGAGAGAGAGAGAGAGAGAGGGGGGTTAAGTTAACCCAGCACTGATATAAAGTCTCAATTTCCGGGAGATTTCTGTCGCATTTGGCACCAGAGGCGCTCCCGTCCTCTCGTAAAGGTCACAGAAGACCAAGCAGATATCTACACAGGAGACACATCAAGGGAAACAAAATTTAAGGAATGGGGAGCGAACACACTGACTGGAGGTCGTGGTGCGGTTCTTTGCGTCGTGGGGTCAAGGTAGAGATACATTATTTTTGTTTGGTTTATTCTGCAAAAAATAATTACGGAAAATAATAA
>JANJGK010000786.1:37500-52500 GCA_039081455.1 Macrobrachium rosenbergii
ATTATGTAGAATGACCAATTCACAAGCAGATGAAAATGAGTGCACATTAATGAAAACTATTTCTGTTTTGTTTGACTTACAGTCAATCTTAGCATTCAATCTGTTTGCTGAGAACACAAAAATTTCATCATCAATGATCTGAGCCTTGAAGGTTTCTGCAAACGGTAGGTACTTACAATGGTTCTTACCATTCGTGTTGTTTACAAGATCATCTAGACAATGAAGAGCACTCAAGGGTTCATTGAAATTCACAATGTTACAAACATATGCATCATCATTAAGCATGACACATTCCCTGAACTCATGTTCGGGAATTTCGGTCACTAGGAACGGATCATGCTGCAAGGCAAAGTGTCGAACTGTTCCTTCTAGCACAATGGACTTATTATCTACTACCATTGGGAATGGATAGACTGACATCAATGAGTTGATGTCTTGATTATTGAAAGGGATCACTAGGATTATTTGATTAGCTACTACTTTCGCTGTGATCATGCCATAATAGTCCACTATATTTTCTACTAGTGGCTTCAAGTGGTTGTTCACAACACACTTCTGAATAATGGCTTCAATTTCACTAGGGGTTATCAGAAAAGGCGACAGCAGGTTTTTACCTGCCATCATGATCGCATTGAGTAATTCCTTTAATTCCAGAAGGAAATTACTTGCTTCTATGAGCAGTTGCTCCATCATTTCTGTTTATGGATTCTAGCAATTTCTGATGAAATATTATGGAGTGCACTATTCACAAATTCTTTCAGCACTGTGATCATTTTCTGATTTTGATTGACATTTCCTATTACTTTATTATAGACAGTGCCCTGCTCAGAAGCCCAATTTTCAAGTTGAGCCACTCTTTCCTTTAGCTTTTCAACATTACCATCTGTAGCCACTCCAAATAGATTGTGTAAAGCGACGCCTATAAAGGGTATGAGTGATCGCTTTACTAATTTCCTTGGCATAACACTGTCAATGTCTCTCTGCAACTTGGAGAGCATGTTGTACAAATTTCTATCTTGGACACTGTGTAATCCTGCCTGGATCTGATTGCTCAGCTGGACTAACTGCTCTCTCTGATCGATAATGGACTCCGTCCGGATCTTAACAATGGCTAGGTCCTGTATCATCTTAACCTTGCCATGTTCCTTGATGATGGCTCCCTTCCTTAGTTGTACGAGTGAGTTCACAAATTGACTCACTGCCAACCACCAAACAATCCATTTGCTGAAATAATGTTATTAAGCAGTAAAAATCTTATCAACTACATTTGTTTACCATTGCACTTGCCATTACCTTCTTCTTAAATCATACCTTGGGGTCATTGAAGATTCTATTTTATTTGAATTCTCTATCTTATCTTTATTAGACAAATCTGTCAACTGGGTAGACGACCAAGGTTCTGAATGAACTACTTTCATGTGGTTCCAATGTACAATAAATTCTCTCAAGGTAATCTCACGCATTAACTTGAATTTATTCAACTTCAAAACTTCTAAAACTCTATATGGACCCTTAAATTTTGGAGAGACCTTTGTATTAGGTCCTTCAAGAATAGGATTGAGTACATAAACTTTAACGAGGGTATGGTGGACCTTTTATTGTAACACTTACTAGATTGTTTATGTAACCCCTTTAACCTACTCCTGGTAACCTTAATGGTCTCAAACGTACGTCTTGTTTTCCAAGCAATATAGTCCTCATAGTTGTACGTACGTCTGGGTGGTGCGGCATCATCCAAAAGTGAATTTGGCATTCTCTTTTGGTAGCCATACAATAGAAAATGAGGAGTTTCTCCTATTGATTCATTTACTGTGTTGTTTAGAGTAAATTGTATGTCTTCGAAAGTCAAATCCCAATCTTCAGTGTTTGGTGTTACTAATGTTTTCAGAACATCCTTTATTTTGCGATTTGTTCTTTCTACTGCTCCATTTGAGCTAGGCTTATGTGCTGTTATTTGACATTTCTGTATCTCATAAAAGTCACACAGTTTCTTTAGAATGTCACTAGTAAATTCAGCAGCATTGTCTGAGAGCAAAACTTGAGGACATGAATGTCTGGTTATGATTCTAGACTTAAAGGCTTCTGCCACCGTCGATGCTTCTCTGTCTCTGGTTGGAACAATTTCTACGTATCTGGTCAAATAGTCAATGAAAACTAAAATCTGTTTATTTCCTCTGATGGTGTTCGGAAATGGACCTAAGAAATCCATTGTGACTACTTGAAAAGGATTTAATTCTGAAGGATACATTTCCAGAGGAGCCTTGACGTTGACATTCCCTTTATGTACATTACATATGGTGCAGTTCTGAACAAATCGACTAGCATCTTCACTACATCGAGGCCAAAAATAGTTTCTAGTGATTGTTCTACATGTTTTCTTAATTCCAGGATGTCCTGATAACTTGTATGAATGGGTTAGTTCTAAGACGTCCTGTATCAGTGTATTAGGAATGTACAAACGTGAACAAGCATTTGGTTCGTCTGAGGTTTTGTACAATAATCCATCTATCAATTGAAACTGAATTTTCCTCACCTTGCAAGAGGTTACCAATTACTTCCCTTATTCTAGAATCCCTTTGTTGTTCCTGACGAACTTTGTCTAAATCTAGGTCTGTGATTTGACAACTGAAGGCGAAATTATGAGTGGTAATTTGTTTCTCGTTCTCTTCTTGTGATCTAGATAAGGCGTCAGCTAATGTGTTATATCTACCAGGTATGTATCTAAATTCTGGGGCAAATTCCAATACGCTAACGAACCATCTATTGAACTTCATATTATTGGTAAAAGCCCTTTTCTTGGAAAGATCACAAATGGGTTTATGATCTGTAAGAACACTAATTTTATGTCCTAGCAAAATGTGCCTAAATTTCTGTAATCCCCAGACTAAGGCCAAACATTCTCTTTCTGTTGTACTGTAATTTCTTTCAGCTGCATTCAAAACTCTACTGGCATAGTATACAGTCCTTATCCTTGCTTTATCCTTTTGCATCAAGACGGCACCTAGTCCGGTACTTGAAGCATCACAGGCTAAGTAGAATTCCTTCTCGAAGTCTGGATAAACTAGGATAGGATCTGTTATCAACATATCCTTTAGTGTTTTGAACGCTGTTTCCTGTTCATCTTTCCACTCATAGTTAGCATCTTTCCTAGTTAACTCAGTTAATGGTTTTGCTATTGTAGCAAATCCCTTCATGAAAGGTCGATAATACCCTACCATACCTAGGAATCTCCTTAGTGCCTTCAAATTTCTTGGGGCTGGATAGTCCACTAGAGCCTTAATCTTTCCTTCTTGCATTTTCAAACCATGTTCACTGATAACATGTCCTAGATATTCTAGAGATTTCTTCATGAACTGACATTTCTTAATTTTTACCTTTAATCCGGCCTTTCTGAGCCTATCTAATACTAATTCTATTGTCTTGAAATGACTCTCTACATCCTTACTAGCAATTATTACATCATCAAGATAAACCGATACGTCTTCAACATCTCCTAAGATTTGCAGCATTAAACGTACAAACGTTAAAGGAGCAGAAGTAAGACCAAACGGCATTACCTCGAATTGCAAATGTTCTTTGTGAGTACTGAATGCCGTGAGATGCTTGGATTCTTCATCGAGAGGAACTTGCCAATATCCACTTAGTAGATCGAGGCTAGAAAAAACCTTGGCACCTCCTAATGGAGCTAACATGTCACTAATGACTGGCATTGGCATTCGATCAGGGACAGTGTGGGAATTCAATTTCCTGTAATCGATTACCATTCTCCAACTACCGTCTTTCTTTGGAACTAGCAGTAAAGGTGAATTATAAGGTGACTTAGAAGGAATTACGACTCCATCTTCCTTCATCTCCTCAACCATCTCGTCTACGATGGGTCTTTGACTTATTGGGAGTTTGTAGTTAGGTACATAAAAGGGTCTAGCACCATCTTCTATAACTATTTTGTGCTGCAGGACATCTGTCCTTCCTAACTTATCTCCTGTTACAGCTACAACGTTCCGATATTTCTCTAATATCTGTATTAACCTGTCCCTACAATGAGGAAAATCTGTATTATTTACTTCCTCTTCTAATTTAACTCTTGTGTCAGCTACAGAGACAAATGCTTTTTCACTTATGGTTAGTAGAGGGTTATTAATCACAATTCCCTTACAGAATTCTATGCCGGCATGCAATTCTAGTCTATTGTCAGAATAATTATACACATAAGTCGTGCAATTTCCACCATTAAGTCTTACTAGGGAATTGACCATTTTCACAAAGTCTGGTAAGTCTTCATTAACTAATAACACATCTGTATCACCTAGGTTTTTATCTGTTACAATTCTAAGACAAACCTTTGTCAGACCTTGTGGATGAAGCAGAACACTACTATTTAATTTAAACTTTACAAGATTATCATCGGCAGTACTAACTAAGCAGATTTCTTCTGCATTCTGTACATCGGCAGTGTAACAGACATCAGTAGCATCTGAACTTTCATCTTGTGGTATCACAGAACTTATCTCTGTCATTTTCAGGTTGCCTAACAGCAACACCTCATTGAGATACTTCTCTTCAGTATCTTCTCCTATTATTAGGTGACTACATTCTATTAGCGTGTCAGGATCGTCAGGTTGGGACAAAGAACTAAGTTCTTCGGAGGTATTTACTTGTTGTGCACTTGAGTCATCAGGTTCATTCCTGCTATCTGAGAATTCCTCCTGAGTGGCTTCTAGGCTTTGAATAGCAGTTTGACTATCTTCTCCTATTTCTTCTATCATTGAATTTCTACACACTGTCCTACCCGGGTTAGCATTAAATTCTATTTCTATCTGTTGGATGTCTACTTCTTCAGATGAGGTTGTCTCAGGTAAAGTGATCAAGTTTATCTGAAACTGTTCCTCTTCTTCAAGAGAGCAAACATTTCCTCTGTCAATTTCCTTGATAGTTATTCTTCCATTGCTACAATCTAGTGTAATTCCACATCTTTTCATAGCCTGGAAGGAAAATAGAGCTTGAGCTGGAAAATATTTCTCTTCCAACACCACAAACTCTTCCCTGAATTTCTTATTTAGAATTTTTATCTCTAAAATGACATTGCCTAGAGCCCTTATTTGCTTTCCAGCGATCCCCTTTATGGTCCTATATGATTTCCTCATTTGGGAAAGCTCACAACCTATATGTTTGGTGTTAGGAACAATCGCTTGCCGATTGTTCCCTTGGTGGATTGTTGCCTCCTTTGTTTTCTTTGTTTTTCTTGCTGGCGAGTTGACATCTGATGGATGGCGTCAGACTTCGTCAGTCAGGTTCGTAGCAGCAACGAATCGGGTCCAGGGTAGCAGCAAGCCAGTTGGAAGTAGCAGCAGCAGGTATCCGTACCTGAGAGTCAGGTCCTGGCAGCAGAGCAGCGGAGAGTTTCTTGAAGACGAGATGGTTGCCGTGTCGGCTCTGTCATGGTCATTGTAAATGGAGGAGGACGTCAGTTCGTTTCTTGGAGGACGAGATGGTTGCCGTGTCGGCTCTGTCGCGGTCGTCGGTACCGGAGGAGGACGTCAGCACTGTGATTGAGGACGAGATGGTTGTTGTTTCGACTCTATCGGAGTTGTCCTGCAGTGTTCCTTTGAGTTGCCAGTTTATGTAGTTAGTTCTGCTGCCGGGGTATTGTTTATGATATTTTTGAACGGTTCATCATTTTGCTCACGTAATATCTTTACGTGCATTTTTTTTACTGACTCCATTTAACTGTGATGCTCGAGTTGTTTGATCATTTATGTACCGATTCTATTTTGTGTCGAAGCTTGCCTCATTATTGTTTTTATTCATGTAAAATTTATTTGGACTTGCTGCTTTCAGACTTACAGTAATGTTTTGAATTATTTTTGTACACACTTATGTGTAACGCTCATAATGTTAATGGTCACTCATGATGTTTATTTGGTTATTGACCTTTTAAAGTAATTTGATTACGCTGCTGGTTTGTATTTTGTAATAGTTTAAAGTGTTGTCTCATTTTATATTTGCTTATAAATTTATTACTCACTCATATTTTGCTATGTTAGATTGAACCTGACTCACTGTATATTGTGTATATAATATTTTGTAAATAAATTAATTTTAAGGTAAACTTTTTGGTTTTGTTCTGCTCCTCCCTCCTTTGTTTGTCACCTCTCGTCAGTCATTTCAGCCCAATTGCTTGTTTATTTTAAAGAACCTGTCGATCTCGAGGGGCGAGATCGTAATATTGGCGACCTTGCCAGGATTGGTTCTGTTTTGGCTGGCGGGGGTGTGGCAGCATCGGGGGAGAGTATTTTGTTTGTAAAAAAAAAGTTTTTATTGTAAATTTTTTTTTTTCTGTTAGGTGGGGAGGTGTTAGGAACAATCGCTTGCCGATTGTTCCCTTGGTGGATTGTTGCCTCCTTTGTTTTCTTTGTTTTTCTTGCTGGCGAGTTGACATCTGATGGATGGTGTCAGACTTCGTCAGTCAGGTTCGTAGCAGCAACGAATCGGGTCCAGGGTAGCAGCAAGCCAGTTGGAAGTAGCAGCAGCAGGTATCCGTACCTGAGAGTCAGGTCCTGGCAGCAGAGCAGCGGAGAGTTTCTTGAAGACGAGATGGTTGCCGTGTCGGCTCTGTCATGGTCATTGTAAATGGAGGAGGACGTCAGTTCGTTTCTTGGAGGACGAGATGGTTGCCGTGTCGGCTCTGTCGCGGTCGTCGGTACCGGAGGAGGACGTCAGCACTGTGATTGAGGACGAGATGGTTGTTGTTTCGACTCTATCGGAGTTGTCCTGCAGTGTTCCTTTGAGTTGCCAGTTTATGTAGTTAGTTCTGCTGCCGGGGTATTGTTTATGATATTTTTGAACGGTTCATCATTTTGCTCACGTAATATCTTTACGTGCATTTTTTTTACTGACTCCATTTAACTGTGATGCTCGAGTTGTTTGATCATTTATGTACCGATTCTATTTTGTGTCGAAGCTTGCCTCATTATTGTTTTTATTCATGTAAAATTTATTTGGACTTGCTGCTTTCAGACTTACAGTAATGTTTTGAATTATTTTTGTACACACTTACGTGTAACGCTCATAATGTTAATGGTCACTCATGATGTTTATTTGGTTATTGACCTTTTAAAGTAATTTGATTACGCTGCTGGTTTGTATTTTGTAATAGTTTAAAGTGTTGTCTCATTTTATATTTGCTTATAAATTTATTACTCACTCATATTTTGCTATGTTAGATTGAACCTGACTCACTGTATATTGTGTATATAATATTTTGTAAATAAATTAATTTTAAGGTAAACTTTTTGGTTTTGTTCTGCTCCTCCCTCCTTTGTTTGTCACCTCTCGTCAGTCATTTCAGCCCAATTGCTTGTTTATTTTAAAGAACCTGTCGATCTCGAGGGGCGAGATCGTAATATTCGGTTAAAGTGCCTTTATCTATGATACTTACAGTACTGCCTGTATCCAACAATATGGAACTCAGTACACCTTCTAAGTGTACTTGTATGATAGGCAACTCTTCCTGACACGTATTAAAATTCTTTACAGAAAACACTATTTCATTACTTCGAGTAATGTCTGTTGGGGGTACATCCTTATTCAATGTCACTATTTCTTTCTGTAAGGATGGACCTTTCTGCTGCGCTCTCTGTGATTGTCACTGAGAATTCCCTTGATTTGGGTTACTGGGTGAGGTATTCTGATTAGTAGACTGAGTATTGTGGTTATTTTGAGACCCCTGAGAATTTCCCTGTCTGTTGTACCAACAGTTCTGGATCAAATGACCTATCCTATTGCAATTCGAACACCATTTGTTTCTTCTACAATTCTGTGTTGTATGGTTGGAATAACCACAATTTCCACAATTTTGTCTCTGCCTATTTGACTGTGGTCTATTATTCCCTGAATTTTGGCCTTGACTAGCTCCCCTCTGTCCAGGAGTCCTGTTATTTCCACTGTTACTTCCATTAGTTCCAGTGGTATTCCCATTGTCACCTCTATTTGGCGGCCTACCTTGATTGTTTCTGTTTGATTGATTAAATCTCCTATTGTTGTTCCCACCATTTCTATCAGACGAATTTCTGTTTCCTTGATGCCTAGACCTAGCTTGCCCTGATTGGTTTCTACTGGACAGGTTGCTATCTTTTCTTGGGCTTCCACTAGCTACGGTTCCCGTAAAATCTGCACTACTACTTGATGAATTCTGTTTTACTTTCCTTTCTATGTACATCAAGGTTTGTACAATTCCATCGTTTGGCTTCCTATCGTAGTACTTCTTTAAGGCTACTCTTTCTTCCTTACCCAAAGCATCGTAGATTGGCCCTAATGACATATATCTAAGTACCTTGGATATACTAGCTAAATCTGTTTCATCATCATCAAAGTCATCCTTCCTTCCAATAACAATTCCTACATCTTTCATATCTGTCGTCACTCTATCTATAGCTTCTTCGACTCTGGTTGCTAACACTAAGTAATTACCATCATATTTTCTGATGATGGAAAGATCCTATATTGTACCATGGATCTTTCTGTGCTTCTGGTTGCCAAAACTGTAAGCACTGTTTCTTGAATTCGTTAAACAGAGTAATTTTCTTAAAAAGTACTGAATGAAGAACTGTATGTGCATCACCATGTTCCATACTAACATACAAGAGTGCTTCATCTATTTTCTTTCTCTCATCTGTGATACCGGCAGCTGAAATTCTGCTTTCTGTGTCTGCCAACCATCGATTTACACTATATTCTTCTAGTCTACTTTTATCTACATTACTTTGGTCTACCGTTCCACAAAATCTAGTGGCTTGGGTGATTACTGCGGCTTGAGCCATGGTGTAGCGTCTAGGTACAGTCGAATTTGTTGGGTTAGTGGTTACAACGGAAGTGTTAGGCGCACTAGTTATCGGTAAACCAAGTGGGGGACCCTGACTATGAGAACGTCTGGATCTAGTATTACTATGATTAATTTGCCTAGAAAGTCGTTCAGGTACAGGCCTTAGGTTATATTGAGTCTGGTCTCCGCCCCTTGTCTGTTGCAGTCGGGAAATTACTTCATCCAAGAATTCATTCATATCAACTAATAAAATATTCAATGATTCCAAGAATGAAAAATGAATGAAAAAAAAATTTGAGAAGCAGGTAACTTACGTCAATTTCATGTTTGCTGAGTTCTTAGTGACTGTATTCCACTTGACAATAGAAATTCAATTTCCCCAACTCATTCCTTCATAGGACTCTCTTACAATCTGAAAAAGTCTGATATTAGTTTGGACTTATAACAGTTGTTTGGGTTCCACTGCAAAAATGCTGCGCCAAGTGTATAACAAAAAAATTATTATGATAGAATAATTTAAACAGAATTATCTCTATCACCAAGTGAACGAAAATTTCTATTTCGTAAAAAAAAATTACTAAATATAAAAAAAAAAAATTATTTCCTTCTTACAACAATAAGGAAATATTATTCAGAAAATTATTCTTCAAAAAAAAATTTATTTGAATTATTTATGTTTGAGAAAAAAAATTATTTGCGCACTGCAGGGAAAAATAATTATGTTAAAATTTCACGCAAAAAAAAAAAAATTAATTATTCACAGAAAAAAATATTTTTTTCTTGATAATTCCCCGATACTAGGAATGAATCATTACTATTCAAATAGCTTCGTGTCGTCTTGCACTTGAAGATAGTGCTGATCGCACATGAGCGCAAATGTCGTCGGCGTCCAGCGATAATCGGCATAGCTTGGCCGACTTCCAAGTCCGTTACTCGCTGAATTTGTCGAAGAAAATTTGGAATTCCTTCCAAATTGTTGTTAGCGACAGTGGGAAATACCAGTGTCTTTCTCCTGTTGATTGAAGACGCGTAACTTCACCTCGGGAGGGCGGTTATCAGCGAAGGTCGTTGACTTCCAAAACTGTATCGCCGTTCCGATTTCTTCACTATCGTTCGTCGCCGTCGTCCGCTCTCGTTCGTCGCCGCTCTGGTACAGCTAATTTCCGCTAAGTCTCCCTTTTAGCGACCAAAAATTGTGGAAATTTCGTGTATTTAAGTCCGTACACGATAGAAAAGTTCACTGAACTGACGTAGATATTAGCGACTTTCATACGTCCGCCAGCACTGTTTGTTTTCGTCCGACTCCACTTGCTGCGATCGACGATGAGTGGCCGCGAGTTGCCGATAATCTCGTAAATTTCGTTATACTTCTTATAAAAATCACCTCTGTTCTATGCTGTGATTATTACTGTTGTTCTTATCATTGTAATAGTTAATTATTAAACTGAATTTCTTGTTGATCTTATTGTTGCGAACGTTCGGAAACTTCAAACTGGGCAGGGATTTACAGTTGTCAATTTTCACTCCGATCGACGCAAAAGTTTCGCTGTTTCGTGGAATATTTCTTTCTGCTTCGTTCCCTCTGCTCTCTTCTATTACTGTGTTTATGTTTCTAGTTGCTGAAGACCGTCTTGAAATTGTTTGCGCTTTTAATTTGAGAGTTAGTTATTAGCGCAATCACTCTCCAGTCTCTGTAAATTTCTCTAGGGCAGTGAACATTTATTGTTTTTCAAATGTGTGCTGGGCGATATCCTCCGAGACTGCCACCACTTGTTATGTTATGGGATCTCAAATATGAATGTCTCTGTTTCTGTCTGTTGTTGTTTCACTTTGGTAAGACCTGGGTATTGAGTTCTGCGATAGCCGATAACTTTTGGTTAACTCGTAGAAACGCAGTAAACTTGGTAATTATTCTTCTTACACTGTCTATCTTATTGCAGAAGGGGTTCAAGTTAACTCTCCTTAAAAATTGATCAGAATGAGCTCTGGAACTATGTGGAAGAAAACTTCTCCCCTTTGAGGATGCCTACTTTTCTCTTAATGGTTCAATTCCAACTCCAACTTTTGGCAAAGGGCAAATCCGGTCAATTTTGCTGACCTTTCATTTAATAACCACGTCTACAGCTCCTCCTTACGTTCCCATATCTCAACATTGGTTTTTTAGTCTACATTTCGAAACTTCAATCTACTTGGTCTCACGCTCTAGCAGTTCAAGTTATCAACACTGTCTCTCTCTCTCTCTCTCTCTCTCTCTCTCTCTCTCTCTCTCTCTCTCTCTCTCTCTCTCTCTCTCTCTCTTTCACGAATAACCATGATCAGTGAATTTCATACATTATTCACTGTAAAAATACTTTCGAATTCATTGCATAACATAAATAAATAAAAGTAAATAAATAAATAAATAAATAAATAAATAAATAAATAAATAAATAAATAAATAAATAAATAGATAAATAAATAAATAATTAAAAAAAAATAAATTAATTAAAATAAATAAATAAATGAAAATAAATGAAAATAAATTAATAAAAATAAATAAATAAATAAAAATTAATAAATAAATAAAAAATAAATAAAAACAAATAAATGAATAAAAATTAATTTTTATTGATTTATTTATTTTTATTAATTAATTTTCACTTATTTTTATTCATTTATTTATTTTTATTTATTTTAATTATTTATATATTTATTTCTATTTATTTATTTATTTGTATCTATGTATTTATTTATTTGTATCTATTTAGTTTTATTTATTGTTATTTATTTATTTATATTTTTTATTTATTTTTTATTCATATTTATTTATCTTTTATATTTATCTATTAATTTATATTTATTTATTTACTTATTTATTTAGTTTTAATCACTTATTTATTTTTGTTTATTTATCAATATTTATTTATTTAATTATTTTTATTTATTTATTTTTATTTTTATTTTTTATTTATTTTTTATTTTTTATTTTTTATATCAATTAATTAATTTCTTTTTATTTTCATTTATTTTCATTTATTTATTAGTTTTTTATTTATTTATTTTTTATTTATATTTTTTATTTTTAATTATTGGTTTATTCATTTATTTTTATTTATTTATTTATTAATTTTTATTTAATTTTAGTAATTTAATTATTTATCTTTATCTATTTATTTTTTCATTTATATCTTTTATTTATTTATTTATTTTCATTTATTTATTCAGTTATATTTATTTATTTCTCTTTATTTATTTTTAATAAATTTATTTATTATTATTTATTTATTTTCATTTATTTATTTTTTTTTTCGAATATATTTATTTTCATTTACTTTTATTTATTTATTTTGACATTTTTATTTATTTATTTTTATTTATTTATTTATTTTTATTTTTATATTTATTTTTATATATTTATTTATTTTTTATTTATATATTTTTTACTTATCTATTTACATTTATTTGTCTAATTTTATTTATTTATTTATTATCATTTATTTTTTTTATTTTTAAAAATTATTTTCACTTATTTTTATTTATTTTTTATTTTTATTTATTCATTTATTTTTATTTACCTATTTATTTTTTTATTTATATATTTCTATTTTTTTATTTTTATTAATTTATTTATTTTTAGTTATTTATTTATTTTTGATTAATTTGTTTACTTTTATTTAATTTCATTCATTTTTTTTCATTTATTTATTTATTTATTTTTTTTTTCATTTATCTTTTTATTTATTTACTTTTATTTATTTTTATTTATTTTTCATTTATCTTTTTTATTTATTTACTTTTATTTATTTTTATTTATTTTTCATTTATCTTTTTTATTTATTTACTCTTATTTATTTTTATTTATTTTTCATTTATCTTTTTTATTTATTTACTTTTATTTATTTTTAATTTTTTATTTACTTATTTTTATTTATTTATTTATTTTAATTAATTTAATTTCCTTTCTTTATTTACTTATTTTTACTTATTTATTTATTTATTTTGGTTATTTTTTAATTTTTTTTATTTTCTTTTACTTATTTATCTTTATTTATTAATTTTTTAAATTTTTATTTATTTATTTATTTTATTTTTTATTTATTTTTTATTTATTTTTATTTAATTATTTATTTTTATTTATTTATTTTCATTTATTTTTTATTTATAATTATTTATTTTCATTCATTTAACTATTTTTATTTATTTAAATTCATTTATTTTTTATTTATGTATTTCTATATCTTTATTAATTTTTATTTATTTTCACTTATTTATTTATTTTGCATTTATTTATTTACTTCTGTGTATTTATCTATTTTTATTAATTTATTTTTATTTATTTATTTTCTATTTTTATTTATTTATTTCTTTTTATTTATTTATTTATTTTTACTTATTTATTTTCATTTATTTTTATTTATTTTTTATTTTTTATTTTTATTTATTTATTTATTTTTGTTTATTTATTTACGTTTATTTATTTATTAATTTTTATTTATCTTTAATTATTTATTTATTTATTTTTATATATTTATTTATTTATTTTTATTTTTTTATTTATTCATTTTTATTTATTCAGTTATTTACTTTTATTTGTATATTTATTTTTTATTTTTTTATATTTATTCATTTTCATTTATTTGATTTTTTTATTTCTATTAATTTATTTATTTTTATTTATTTACAGTATTTATTTTCATTTATTTTTATTTATTTATTTATTTTTATTTCTAATTATGTATTTTCATTTTTATATATTTTATTTTTAAATTTATTTATTTTTATTTATTTATTTTTATCCATTTATTTTTATTTATCCATTTTTATTCTTATTTATGTTTATTTATTTATTTATTTATTTATTTATTTATTTTTATTTTTTATTTTTTATTATTTTTATTTATTTATTTTCATTTTTTATTTATTTATTTATTTTTATTTATTGTCCCTTATTTATTTATTTATTTTCATTAATTTATTTTTATTTATATATTTATTTTTATTTTTATTTATTTTTTTATTATTTATTTTTATTTATTTTTATTTATTTATTTATTTTTATTTATCTATTTATTTATTTTTGTTTATTTTTTGTTTGTTTATTTTTAAATTTTTATTTATTTTTTTATTTATTTATCTATTTTTATTTTTATTTTTTTTTTATTTGTTTATTTTTATATATTCATTATTTATTTTTTATTTTTTATATATTTATTTTTTTATTTATTTTGATTTATTTATTTTTTATTTTTATTTATTTATTTTCATTCATTTGTATTTATTTATTTTCATTCATTTGTATTTATTTCTTTTTATTTGTTTATTTTTCTTTTTTTATTTGTTAATTTTATTTATTTACTTTCATTTATTTATTTTTATTTATTTAATTATTTTTATTTATTTATTTTTATTTTTATTTTTTTAATATTATTATTTATTTTATTAATGTGTTATTAGTTGATTTTTCAAGTTGATTTTTTTTACCTCGATTATAAGAATATATTTGTAATAGTTAAGCTAAATTCATGTATCATTAACAGGGAAAATTTCCCAAAAAATATTGTATAGTTTTTATTCAACAATCTTTTTCCCATTTTTTAGGTGATTTTTAAAGTTTTTTTTAACGTATTTTTTATATATAAATCTGTTATAATAATATATCTGTACAAAAAAAGGGGCAAAACTCACGAAAAAAAATTGTATTGAAATTGAAATATTTTTTAAACTTTCTACGTATTTTATTTATTTTCCGTTTTTTAATGTTTTTAAATTGATTTTTCATTGAAATCTTGATTACTTTTGTCAGTATCTTTATATGGAAAACGTATATGACCATTTAGCCTCAACTTTTATCTCCATTGTTTTTTAACAGATTTTTTTTCATAAAACTTTATTATAAGAATATATCCTTAAAAGGTGAACTAAAATCAGTCTTCAAAAAGAGGATAAAACTACGAAAAATATCGTAATCGAATTTCTTTTTATTTCTACATATTTCATTTATTTTCCTTTTTTTATGATTTTAAGGTATCATTATTATTATTATTATTATTATTATTATTATTATTATTATTATTATTATTATTATTATTATTATTTTAAATGAAAATAAATGAAAACAAAAAATAAAAATAAATAAATAATTAATAATAATAATAATAATAAAATAAGAATAAATTAATAACTAAAAATAAATAATAAAA
>JANJGK010000786.1:75000-80000 GCA_039081455.1 Macrobrachium rosenbergii
ATAGTTAAAAAAAATAAAAAAAATTGATAAAAATAAATAAATAAAAATAAATAGATAAAAATAAATAATTAAAAATAAATAAATAAAAATAAATAGATAAAAATAAATAGATAAAAATAAATAAGTAAAAATAAATAAATGAAAATAAATAGATAAAAATAAAAAAATAAAAATAAATAGATAAAAATAAATAAATAAAAATAAATAAATAAAAATAATAAATAAAAATAAATAAATAAAAATTTAATAAATATAAATAAATAGATAAAAAAAATAAAAATAAATAAATAAAAATAAATAAATAAAATTAATAAATAAAAATAAATAAATAAAAATAGCTAGATAAAAATAAATAAATAAATAAATAAAAATAAATAAATAGAAAATAATTAAAAATAAATAAATAAATATAAATAAATAAAAATAAATAGAGAAAAATTAATAGATAAAAATAAATAAATAAAAATAAATAAATATAATAAATAGTTTATAATAAATAGATAAAAATAAATAAATAATAATAAATAAATAAAAATAAATAGATAAAAATAAATAAATAAAAATAAATAAATAAAAATAAATAAATGAAATTAGATAAATAAAAGTAAATGAATAAAAATAAATAGATAAAAAAATAAATAAAAATAAATAGATATAAAAAAATAAATAAAAATAAATAAATAAAAATAAATAGATAAAATAAATAATGAAAAATAAATAAATAAAAATAAATAGATTAAATAAATAGATGAAAATAAATAAATAAAAATAAATACATAAAATTAAATAGATAAAAATAAATAAATAAAAATAAATAAATAAAAATAAATAAATAAAATAAATAAAAAATAAATAGATAAAAATGAATAGATAATAATAAATAGATAAAAATAAATAGATAAAAATAAATAAATAAAAATAAATAAATAAAAATAAATAGATAAAAATTAATAGATAAAAATAAATAAATAAAAATAAATAAATAAAAATAAATAAATAAAAATAAATAAATAAAAAAGATAAAAAAATAAATAAAAATAAATAAATAAAAATGAATAGATAAAAATAAATAAATAAAAATGGATAAATGAAAATAGACGAATAAAAATAAATAAATAAAAATAAATAAATAAAAATAAATAAATAAAAATGAATAAATATAAATAAATAAATAAAAATAAATAAATAAATAAATATATAAATAAATAAATAAATAAATTAATTAATTAAAAATAAAAAATAAATAAATTAAAATAGATAAATAAATGAAAATAAATGAAAATAAATTAATAAAAATAAATAAATAAATAAAAATTAATAAATAAATAAAAAATAAATAAAAACAAATAAATGAATAAAAATTCATTTTTATTGATTTATTTATATTTATTAATTAATTTTCACTTATTTTTAGTCATTTATTTCTTTTTATTTATTTCAATTATTTATATATTTATTCTATTTATTTATTTATTTGTATCTATGTATTTATATATTTGTATCTATTTAGTTTTATTTATTGTTATTTATTTATTTACATTTTGTATTTATTTTTTATTCATATTTATTTATCTTTTATATTTATCTATTAATTTATATTAATTTAGTTACTTATTTATTTAGTTTTAATTACTTATTTATTTTTGTTTATTTATCAATATTTATTTATTTAATTATTTTTATTTATTTATTTTTATTTTTCTTATTTATTTATTTTTTTATTTTTTTATTTTTTATATTTATTAATTAATTTCTTTTTATTTCCATTTATTTTCATTTATTTATTATTTTTTATTTATTTATTTTTTATTTATATTTTTAATTTTTAATTATTTGTTTATTCATTTATTTTTATTTATTTATTTATTAATTTTTATTTAATTTTAGTAATTTAATTATTTATCTTAATCTATTTATTTTGGCATTTATATCTTTTATTTATTTATTTATTTTCATTTATTTATTCAGTTATATTTATTTACTTCTCTTTATTTATTTTTAATAAATTTATTTATTATTATTTATTTATTTTAATTTATTAATTTATTTATTCTAATATATTTATTTTCATTTACTTTTATTTATTTATTTTGACTTTTTTATATATTTATTTTTATTTATTTATTTATTTGTATTTTTATATTTATTTTTATAAATTTATTTATTTTTTATTTATATATTTTTTATTTATCTATTTTCATTTATTTGTTTAATTTTATTTATTTATTTATTATCATTTATTTTTTATTTTTAAAATTTATTTTCACTTATTTTTATTTATTTTTTATTTTCATTTATTCATTTTTTTTATTTACCTATTTATTTTTATATTTAAAATTTTTTTTTTTATATTTATTAAATTATTTTATTTATTTATTTATTTATTTTTGATTAATTTGTTTACTTTTATTTAATTTCTTTTTTTTTTCATTTATTTATTTTTATTTAATTTTTATTTACCTTTTTTATTTATTTACCTTTATTTATTTTTTATTTTTTATTTACTTATTTTTATTTATTTATTTATTTTAATTAATTTAATTTCCTTTCTTTATTTACTTATTTTTACTTATTTATTTATTTATTTTGGTTATTTTTAAATTTTTTTCTTTAATTCTGTTTTACTTATTTATCTTTATTTATTATTTTTTTTAATTTTTATTTATTTATTTATTTTATTTTTTTATTTATTTTTTTTTATTTTTATTTAATTATTTATTTTTATTTATTTATTTTCATTAATTTTTATTTTATATTTATTTATCTTCATTCATTTATTTATTTTTATTCATTTAAATTCATTTATTTTTTATTTATTTATTTCTATTTATTTTTTAATTTTTATTCATTTTCACTTATTTATTTATTTTGCATTTATTTATTAAGTTCTATGTATTTATCTATTTTTATTAATTTATTTTTATTGATTTATTTTTTTTTATTTTTTTTTGTTTATTTATTTATTTTTATTTATTTATTTTCTTTATTTTTATTTATTTTTGAATTTTTATTTTTATTTATTTATTTATTTTTGTTTATTTATTTACGTTTATTTATTTATTAATTTTTATTTATCTTTAATTATTTATTTATTTATTTTTATATATTTATTTATTTATTCTTATTCTTTTATTTATTCATTTTTATTTATTCAGTTATTTATTTTTAGTTGTCTATTTATTTTTTTATTTTTTTATATTTATTCATTTTCATTTATTTGAATTTTTTATTTATTTATTTCTATTTATTTATTTATTTTTATTTATTTATTTTTATTTATTTTTATTTATTTATTTATTTTTATTTCTAATTATTTATTTTTATTTTTATATATTTTATTTTAAAATTTATTTATCTTTATTTATTTATTTTTATTAATTTATTTTTATTTATTTATTTTTATTTTTATTTATATTTATTTATTTATTTATTTATTTTTATTTTTAATTTTTTTGTATTTTTATTTATTTATTTTCATTTATTTATTTATTTATTTATTTATTTTTATTTAATTTCCCTTATTTATTTATTTATTTTCATTAATTTATTTTTATTTATCTATTTATTTATTTTTGTTTATTTTTTGTTTGTTTATTTTTAAATTTTTATTTATTTTTTTTATTTATTTATTTTTTTTTTATTTGTTTATTTTTATATATTCATTATTTATTTATTTTTATATATATTTTTTTATTTATTTTGATTTATTTATTTCTTATTTTTATTTTTTTATTTTCATTCGTTTGTATTTATTTTTTTATTTGTTTATTTTTCTTTTTTTATTTGTTAATTTTTATTTATTTACTTTCATATATTTATTTTTATTTATTTATTGTTATTTATCTATTTTTATTTTTATTTTTATTTTTTTAATATTATTATTTATTTTTTTGATGTGTTATTTGTTGATTTTTCAAGTTGATTTTTTCACATTTTTTTTACCTCGATTATATGAATATATTTATAATAGTTAAGCTAAATTCATTTATCATTAACAGGGAAAATTTCCCAAAAAATATTATATAGTTTTTATTCAACAATATTTTTCCCATTTTTTAGGTGATTTCTGAAATTTTTAACGTATTTTTTATATCTAAATATATACAAAAAGAGGGCAAAACTCCCGAAAAAAGTGTATTGAAATTGAAATATTTTTAAACTTTTTACGTATTTTATTTATTTTCCGTTTCTTAATGTTTTTAAATTGATTTTTCATTGAAATCTTGACTACTTTTGTCAGTATCTTTATATGGAAAAGAGATTTTTTTTCATAAAACTTCGTTATAAGAATATATCCTTAAAAGATGAACTAAAATCAGTCTTCAAAAAGAGGGTAAAAATACGAAAAATATCGTGATCGAATTTTTTTTTATTTCTACGTATTTCATTTATTTTCCTTTTTTTATGATTTTAAGGTATTATTATTATTATTATTATTATTATTATTATTATTATTATTATTATTATTATTATTATTATTATTATTATTATTATTATTATTATTATTATAAATGAAAATAAAATAAAAATAAATAAATAAATAAATGAGAATAAATGAAAACAAAAAATAAATAAATAAATAAATCATTGAAAATAAATTAAAACAAAAAAACAAAAATAAATAAATAAATAATAATAATAATAATAATAATAATAATAACAATAATAATAATAATGATAACAATAATAATATAATAATTATAATAATAATAATAATAAAATAAGAATAAATTAATAACTAAAAATAAATTATTAAAAAAATAAATAAATAAATTAAAATAAATGAATAAAAAAACAAATAAAAATAATTAAATAAAAAGAAAAATGAATAAATTAATAAATTAATAAAGATAAATAAATAACCAAATAAAAATAATTGAATATTTATAATAAATAAATAAATAAATAAATAAATAAAAATGAAAAAATAAAAAATAAATAAATAAATAAAAAATAAATGAATAAAACTAAATAAATTAATAAAAATAAATAAATAAAAG
>JANJGK010000786.1:95000-107500 GCA_039081455.1 Macrobrachium rosenbergii
ATAAAAATAAATAAATAAAAATGAATAAATATAAATAAATAAATAAAAATAAATAAATAAATAAATAGATAAATAAATAAATAAGTTAGAAATAAAAATAAATTAATTAAAATAGATAAATAAATGAAAATAAATGAAAATAAATTAATAAAAATAAATAAATAAATAAAAATTAATAAATAAATAAAAAATAAATAAAAACAAATAAATGAATAAAAAATAATTTTTATTGATTTATTTATTTTTATTAATTAATTTTCACTTATTTTTATTCATTTATTTATTTTTATTTATTTCAATTATTTATATATTTATTCTATTTATTTATTTATTTGTGTCTATGTATTTATTTATTTGTATATATTTAGTTTTATTTATTGTTATTTATTTATTTACATTTTTTATTTATTTTTTATTCATATTTATTTATCTTTTATATTTATCTATTAATTTATATGAATTTATTTACTTATTTATTTAGTTTTAATTACTTATTTATTTTTGTTTATTTATCAATATTTATTTATTTAATTATTTTTATTTATTTATTTTTATTTTTCTTATTTATTTATTTTTTATTTGTTTTATTTTTATATTTATTAATTATTTTCTTTTCATTTCCATTTATTTTCATTTATTTATTATTTTTTATTTATTTATTTTTTATTTATATTTTTAATTTTTAATTATTTGTTTATTCATTTATTTTCATTTATTTATTTATTAATTTTTATTTAATTTAAGTAATTTAATTATTTATCTTTATCTATTTATTTTGTCATTTATATCTTTTATTTACTTATTTATTTTCATTTATTTATTCAGTTATATTTATTTATTTCTCTTTATTTATTTTTAATAAATTTATTTATTATTATTTATTTATTTTAATTTATTAATTTATTTATTCTAATATATTTATTTTCATTTACTTTTATTTATTTATTTTGACTTTTTTATATATTTATTTTTATTTATTTATTTATTTTTATTTTTATATTTATTTTTATAAATTTATTTATTTATTTTTTATTTATCTATTTTCATTTATTTGTCTAATTTTATTTATTTATTTATTATCATTTATTTTTTATTTTTAAAATTTATTTTCACTTATTTTTATTTATTTTTTATTTTTATTTATTCATTTATTTTTATTTACCTATTTATTTTTTTATTTAAAATTTTTTTTTATATTTATTAAATTATTTATTTTTATTTATTTATTTATTTTTGATTAATTTGTTTACTTTTATTTAATTTCATCCTTTTTTTCATTTATTTATTTTGATTTAATTTTTTTTTTACTTTTTTATTTATTTACTTTTATTTATTTTTTATTTTTTATTTACTTATTTTTATTTATTTATTTATTTTTATTAATTTAATTTCCTTTATTTATTTACTTATTTTTACTTATTTATTTATTTATTTTGGTTATTTTTAAATTTTTTTCTTTAATTCTGTTTTACTTATTTATCTTTATTTATTAATTTTTTTAATTTTTATTTATTTATTTATTTTATTTTTTATTTATTTTTTATTTATTTTTATTTAATTATTTATTTTTATTTATTTATTTTCATTTATTTTATTTTATATTTATTTATCTTCATTCATTTATTTATTTTTATTCATTTAAATTCATTTATGTTTTATTTATTTATTTTTATTTATTTATTTATTTTTATTTATTTTCACTTATTTATTTATTTTGCATTTATTTATTAAATTCTATGTATTTATCTATTTTATTAATTTATTTTTATTTATTTATTTTTTATTTTTGTTTATTTATTTATTTTTATTTATTTATTTTCATTTATTTTTATTAATTTTTTAATTTCTATTTTTATTTATTTATTTATTTTTGTTTATTTATTCACGTTTATTTATTTATTAATTTTTATTTATCTTTAATTATTTATTTATTTATTTTTATATATTTATTTATTTATTCTTATTCTTTTATTTATTCATTTTTACTTATTCAGTTATTTACTTTTAGTTGTCTATTTATTTTTTTTTTATTTTTTTATATTTATTCATTTTCATTTATTTGAATTTTTTATTTATTTATTTTTATTTATTTATTTTTATTTCTAATTATTTATTTTTATTTTTATATATTTTATTTTTAAATTTATTTATTTTTATTTATTTATTTTTATTAATTTTTTTTTTATTTATTTATTTTTATTTTTATTTATATTTATTTATTTATTTATTTATTTTTATTTTTAATTATTTGTTATTTTTATTTATTTATTTTCATTTATTTATTTATTTATTTATTTATTTTTATTTATTTTCCCTTATTTATTTATTTATTTATTTTCTTTAATTTATTTTTATTTATATATTTATTTTTATTTTTATTTATATTTTTTATTATTATTTTTTATTTTTATTTATTTATTTATTTTTATTTATCTATTTATTTATTTTTGTTTATTTTTTGTTTGTTTATTTTTAAATTTTTATTTATTTTTTTTATTTATTAATTTTTTTTTTATTTTTTATTTGTTTATTTTTATATATTCATTATTTATTTATTATTTTTATATATTTATTTTTTTATTTATTTTGATTTATTTATTTTTTATTTTTATTTATTTATTTTCATTCATTTGTAATTATTTTTTTTATTTGTTTATTTTTCTTTTTTTATTTGTTAATTTTTATTTATTTACTCTCATATATTTATTTTTATTTATTTATTGTTATTTATTTATTTTTATTTTTATTTTTGTTTTTTTAATATTATTATCTATTTTATTGATGTGTTATTTGATGATTTTTCAAGTTGATTTTTTCACATTTTTTTTTACCTCGATTATATGAATATATTTATAACAGTTAAGCTAAATTCATTTATCATTAACAGGGAAAATTTCCCAAAAAATATTATATAGTTTTTATTCAACAATATTTTTCCAATTTTCTGGGTGATTTTTGAAGTTTTTTAATGTATTTTTTATATGTAAATATGTACAAAAAGAGGGTAAAACTCCCGAAAAAAGTGTATTGAAATTGAAATATTTTTAAACTCTTTACGTATTTTATTTATTTTCCGTTTCTTAATGTTTTTAAATTGATTTTTCATTGAAATCTTGACTACTTTTGTCAATATCTTTCTATGGAAAACGTTTATGACCATTTAGCCTTAAATTTTATCTGCATTGTTTTTAACAGAGATTTTTTTCATAAAACTTTGTTATAAGAATATATCCTTAAAAGGTGAACTAAAATCTGTCTTCAAAAAGAGGGTAAAAATACGAAAAGTATCGTAATCGAATTTTTTTTTATTTCTACATATTTCATTTATTTTCCTTTTTTATGATTTTAAGGTATTATTATTATTATAATTTGGCAGCAGACCCTCTTTTAAACAGGTTCTATTGAATATTATTGCTGCTTCAGCTGCATTTATTTTGTAGAAGACTTTTTCTATTTTCCTTATTGCGGACTTCTCTTCAGTGGAGGTGCGTGCTAACAGCTCGCCTATATTTGTCATTTCATGGGGGAAAAGTCAAAATCTGGATTCTGCTTCTTTATATATTCTATACAGTTAGTTATATACAATTGTTGCCGCGACGCGTTTCGACAGACTCTTCTGTCATTCTCCAGCGGGAGCTAGTAGAGGACTGGCAGATTGCATAGGTCCTTCTGAATTTATACACGGGCTTCAGCGGGGGGTCATGGATGGCGAATTCTGATTGGTTGCAGTCAGCGAACTTCAAGCCAAATTTCTGCGGCGAAGCTCGATCCTGACAGATCTTAGCAACCTGGGAATGTCATTCATTCCAGCGTTCCCATTGGCCTGCCGTTGCGTGATGTCATGCCGGCTGACATCATCGGTAGTTTGGCTGCTATTGGGCTGCGGATGAATGATGTCATTATCTACTCTTTCTGTCGTAGTCGGGGGATTGTCTCGAAGGGCGCCTCGCTCATCAGGGGCATCTCCATTTTCAGGGTTGTCGTTTTCAGGTATTCGTTGGATTTGGTGGGTGTTCTGCATTATTCTTCTTAAATTCGTGGGTAGGAGCGATGCCTCCTGCGTCGTATTCATTGTTGGTTTTCTCTCGGCAATGAGGAGCGCCTCTAGCAGGCGCAGACGTCGAGGGTCGGCGGCTCTCCCGATTATACTTATATTTTGTATAATACTGTCGCGGGAGATGGAAATATTGTGAGTAGCACGGGCGTGGTTCATGATGGCACCCTCCTGGGCGTGGTAGGAGATCCTTTTTGACAGACGCATCGTGGTCATTCCAATATAAGCGCCGGGGCATCCTCGGACAGGACATACAAATTGGTAGACCACGTTCTTCTGCTTGAGGGGTTCTCTTGCTGGCGGAGAGGGGTTATTCTTCATCACCAGATCACGGGTGCGGCGGTTCTTATAATAAATTACAAGATTTATTCTCTTACTGTCTTCGGTCGGGGTGACGTTTTCCATGACGATTTTCTTCATGGAGTTCTCGTCCTCACGGTACTGGGGATGCATCCGGGCCTTATAAAAGATCTTTATGTCATCTTGGGGGGCAGGTTGTGTGTTCTCACCGTTGTACCATTTTTCCAGGCCAGTTCGAATTTCTTTGTTTACGAGTTTGTTAGTGAAACCATTGTTCACCAACATTTGTGCAGCACGTTCGAATTCCTTGTTGGTGTCCTGCCAGGTGGAGCAGTGGGAGAGGGCCCTTTTAATGAAGGTCCTGACTGTCGTGTTCTTAAACCTAGCAGGGCACTCGCTATCCCCATTCAAGCAAAGTCCCAAATTGGTGGATTTTGTGTAGACTGATGTCTTCAAGTTCCGTTCCGTCTTTGTGACCATAACGTCGAGGAAGGGGAGCCGGTCGTCTGTGCTGAACTCGACAGTGTAGTTCAACACACTACATTGTTGGAAGGTCAGACGAAGGGCTTCAACCTCCTCCTCGTTGTCTGCTTGAACGAAGACGTCGTCGATATATCGGGCATATTTCTTCGGCCGCTGGATTCTCTCGAAGACTCGTTCTTCTACGGTGCCCATGTAAAAATTTGCAAAGAGGACGCCCAATGGAGAGCCCATCGCAACGCCATCCTTCTGTCTATACATGTGCCCTCTGTGCGTAGTGAAAGGCTCCATCTTCGTACAGATCTCCAGCAGAGCCTTCAGGGAACCTTCTGGGATGTTCAGGGGGGTCATTGTCGGCTCTCTATAGACTTTGTTTAGGATAATGTGGATGGTTTCATCCACAGGTACGTTGGTGAATAGACTCTCTACGTCCAGAGAAGCGATGGTCCCTGCGCCCGGGGAGTCTCGGATCACTTCGAGGAATTCCACAGAGGACTTCAGGCTATAACTGCTCGGGACGTAGGGGGTCAAGATGTGATTTAGTCGTTTGGCGAGGGCGTAGGTCGGGGCAGGTGTTTGGCTGATGATCGGGCGGAGGGGATTGCCAGCCTTGTGTGTCTTGACATTCCCATACAGGTAACCAAGTTCGAAGTCACCTGCGATGGGGGGAAGATGGACAGCATTGCTGGCAGCATTCACAGTGCTGATGATCTTATTAGCTTCCCTCTTGATGTCTTCGATGGGGTTCCTCGTCAGCCTCTCGAATTTCGTCGTGTCCGACAGGATGGCATCCAATTTGTCGAAATACTCCTCCGTACGTATAAGGACAAAAGCTGCTGTCTTGTCAGCGCGACGCACTGTGATGCCTTCCTTTTCCTTCAGCTCCTTCGCAGCTTTCCTCATCTGTCGTAGGACCCTCTCTCCGTGAGGGCTTCTGCTAACAGGAGGGGCTGGAGGGCGTCGGAAGTTCTAACGGTGCCTCGAGATTCTAACTGTTGTATTGATTCAAGCATCAGTTCTATTTCCAACCTCTTCTCGTGGTTCTTTGGCCTCGAAATAAAGTGGCAGTTCAGCCCCAAATTCAGCAAAGCGTCTTGATCCGGGGAGGGCTGGAAATCTGTCAAATTGATGTAGCCTTTGTGCTGCTGCGGCACTCGTAATTTACCGCCGTTGAGGCCGGTGAGTTTGCGCATGACGCCCCTCATGCGTTGGGTCATATCATCCTCTCGAAGGCGGTTTAGACAGGCCAAAACTTCTTCTTCAGAATTCATCATCGGGTGGGGGATACGTTCGTTATCAATGTGGTCATCTTCATGGTCAATCTCAATCGGGTTGTCATCATCCATGGGAACTAAGTATTGCGAGAGAACAGGTTGTTCTGCTTCGGGTGCTCCATCTCCTCCGTCGGTGGGTCTGCTCGTCCGCTGCCGGGCGTTCATCCATTGCTGGTGTAGGCGTGATGCTTCGTCGTGCAGGTCGCGCAACTCCGACGTCTTAGTTCCCAATTGCCGCTGCAGGAGGGACCACCTGAAGCTCCTGGTATCTTCGCTCGTTCTTGCTGAGGGGTCGTGCAGTCTTAAATTAGTATAATTTGGCAGCAGACCCTCTTTTAAACAGGTTCTATTGAATATTATTGCTGCTTCAGCTGCATTTATTTTGTAGAAGACTTTTTCTATTTTCCTTATTGCGGACTTCTCTTCAGTGGAGGTGCGTGCTAACAGCTCGCCTATATTTGTCATTTCATGGGGGAAAAGTCAAAATCTGGATTCTGCTTCTTTATATATTCTATACAGTTAGTTATATACAATTGTTGCCGCGACGCGTTTCGACAGACTCTTCTGTCATTCTCCAGCGGGAGCTAGTAGAGGACTGGCAGATTGCATAGGTCCTTCTGAATTTATACACGGGCTTCAGCGGGGGGTCATGGATGGCGAATTCTGATTGGTTGCAGTCAGCGAACTTCAAGCCAAATTTCTGCGGCGAAGCTCGATCCTGACAGATCTTCGCAACCTGGGAATGTCATTCATTCCAGCGTTCCCATTGGCCTGCCGTTGCGTGATGTCATGCCGGCTGACATCATCGGTAGTTTGGCTGCTATTGGGCTGCGGATGAATGATGTCATTATCTACTCTTTCTGTCGTAGTCGGGGGATTGTCTCGAAGGGCGCCTCGCTCATCAGGGGCATCTCCATTTTCAGGGTTGTCGTTTTCAGGTATTCGTTGGATTTGGTGGGTGTTCTGCATTATTCTTCTTAAATTCGTGGGTAGGAGCGATGCCTCCTGCGTCGTATTCATTGTTGGTTTTCTCTCGGCAATGAGGAGCGCCTCTAGCAGGCGCAGACGTCGAGGGTCGGCGGCTCTCCCGATTATACTTATATTTTGTATAATACTGTCGCGGGAGATGGAAATATTGTGAGTAGCACGGGCGTGGTTCATGATGGCACCCTCCTGGGCGTGGCAGGAGATCCTTTTTGACAGACGCATCGTGGTCATTCCAATATAAGCGCCGGGGCATCCTCGGACAGGACATACAAATTGGTAGACCACGTTCTTCTGCTTGAGGGGTTCTCTTGCTGGCGGAGAGGGGTTATTCTTCATCACCAGATCACGGGTGCGGCGGTTCCTATAATAAATTACAAGATTTATTCTCTTACTGTCTTCGGTCGGGGTGACGTTTTCCATGACGATTTTCTTCATGGAGTTCTCGTCCTCACGGTACTGGGGATGCATCCGGGCCTTATAAAAGATCTTTATGTCATCTTGGGGGGAAGGTTGTGTGTTCTCACCGTTGTACCATTTTTCCAGGCCAGTTCGAATTTCTTTGTTTACGAGTTTGTTGGTGAAACAAACTCGTAAACAAAGAAATTCGAACTGGCCTGGAAAAATGGTACAACGGTGAGAACACACAACCTGCCCCCCAAGATGACATAAAGATCTTTTATAAGGCCCGGATGCATCCCCAGTACCGTGAGGACGAGAACTCCATGAAGAAAATCGTCATGGAAAACGTCACCCCGACCGAAGACAGTAAGAGAATAAATCTTGTAATTTATTATAAGAACCGCCGCACCCGTGATCTGGTGATGAAGAATAACCCCTCTCCGCCAGCAAGAGAACCCCTCAAGCAGAAGAACGTGGTCTACCAATTTGTATGTCCTGTCCGAGGATGCCCCGGCGCTTATATTGGAATGACCACGATGCGTCTGTCAAAAAGGATCTCCTGCCACGCCCAGGAGGGTGCCATCATGAACCACGCCCGTGCTACTCACAATATTTCCATCTCCCGCGACAGTATTATACAAAATATAAGTATAATCGGGAGAGCCGCCGACCCTCGACGTCTGCGCCTGCTAGAGGCGCTCCTCATTGCCGAGAGAAAACCAACAATGAATACGACGCAGGAGGCATCGCTCCTACCCACGAATTTAAGAAGAATAATGCAGAACACCCACCAAATCCAACGAATACCTGAAAACGACAACCCTGAAAATGGAGATGCCCCTGATGAGCGAGGCGCCCTTCGAGACAATCCCCCGACTACGACAGAAAGAGTAGATAATGACATCATTCATCCGCAGCCCAGTAGCAGCCAAACTACCGATGATGTCAGCCGGCATGACATCACGCAACGGCAGGCCAATGGGAACGCTGGAATGAATGACATTCCCAGGTTGCGAAGATCTGTCAGGATCGAGCTTCGCCGCAGAAATTTGGCTTGAAGTTCGCTGACTGCAACCAATCAGAATTCGCCATCCATGACCCCCCGCTGAAGCCCGTGTATAAATTCAGAAGGACCTATGCAATCTGCCAGTCCTCTACTAGCTCCCGCTGGAGAATGACAGAAGAGTCTGTCGAAACGCGTCGCGGCAACAATTGTATATAACTAACTGTATAGAATATATAAAGAAGCAGAATCCAGATTTTGACTTTTCCCCCATGAAATGACAAATATAGGCGAGCTGTTAGCACGCACCTCCACTGAAGAGAAGTCCGCAATAAGGAAAATAGAAAAAGTCTTCTACAAAATAAATGCAGCTGAAGCAGCAATAATATTCAATAGAACCTATTATTATTATTATTATTATTATTATTATTATTATTATTATTATTATTATTATTATTATTATTATTATTATTATTATTATTATTATTATTATTATTATTATTATTATTATTTTAAATGAAAATAAATTAAATAAATAAATAAATGAAAATAAATTAAAGCAAAAAATATATAAATAAATAAATAACTGAAAACAAATTAAAACAAAAAAATAAAAATAAATAAATAAATAAATAATAATAATAATAATAATAATAATAATAATAATAATAATAATAATAATAATAATAATAATAATAATAATAATAATAATAATAATAATAAAATAAGAATAAATTAATAACTGAAAAAAAATAATTAAAAAAATAAATAAATAAATTAAAATAAATGAATAAAAAAATAAAAATAATAATATAAAAAGAAAAATTAATAAATGAATAAATTAATAAAGATAAATAAATAACTAAATAAAAACAAGTGAATATTTATAATAAATAAATTAGTAAATAAATATATAAAAATGAAAAAATAAAAAAATAAATAAATAAATAAAAAATAAATGAATAAAAAATAAAAATAAAATTAATAAATAAAAGTTAATAGATAAAAATAAATTAATAGAAATAAACAAATAAAAATAAATAAAAATAAATAAATGAATACATAAAAATAAAAAGATTAAAAAATAAATAAATAAAACAAATAAATAAATAAATAAAAATAAATTAAAATTAATAAATTGATACACACATATAAATAAACATAAAAACATAAAAAATAAATAAATAAAAACAAATAAGCAAATCAAAATGAATGAAAATAAATAATTAAAAATAAATAATTAAATAAAAATTAAATAAATGAAAAAAAAATAAAAATAAGTATATAAATAAAAATAGAAAATATAAAAAATGAAAAAATAAATAAGTAAAAAGTAAATAAAAATAGATTAATAAAAATAAATAAATAAATAAAATAAATGAAAATAAATAAATAAAAATATATAAATAAATAAAAAAAATGAATAAGTGGAAATACATAAATAAATAAGTGTAATTAAATAAAAATAAAAAAATAAATGAATAAAAATAAATAGATAAAAATATAAAAAAATAAATAAAATTAAATGAATAAAAATATATAAATAAATAAAAAACTAATAAAAATACTAAATAAAAATAAATAAAGAAAAGAATAAATAAAAAATATATATATAAATAAAAAAATAAATATATAAGTAAAAATAAAAAAAAATAAATAAAAATAGATAAAAATAAATAAAAATAGATAAATAAATAAATAAATATGAATGAAAATCAATGAAAATAAATTAGTGAAAAAAAATGAAAATAAATAAATAAAAAAATAAATAATAAATAAATAAATAAAGAAAAATAAATAAATAAAAAAAAATAAATAAAGAACAATAAATAATTAAAAAAATAAAAATAAAGAAGTTATTAAAAATAAATAAATAAATAAAATAAATAAATAAAACATAAATACATAAATAAAAATAAATAAATAAATGAAAAAAATAAATAAATAAAAAATAAATAAAGCTAAATAAATAAAAAAAGAAAAATAAAAGAAAATAGAAAAATAAATAAATGAATAAATAATTAAATAATTAAATAGATAAATAAAAATAAATAAAAAAGAAAAGAAATAAATAAATAAAAAATAAATAAATAAAAATAAAAAATTAATTAAAAAAATAAATAAATAAAAATTAATAAATAAATAAGTATATAAAAATAAATAAAAAAATAAATTAATAAATAAAAATAAATAAATATATTAAAATAAAAAAAAATAGTTAAAAATAAATAAATAAATAAAAAATAAGTAAAAAAAAGAAATAGGTAAAAGTAAATAAATAAAAATAAATGAAATTAATAAATTAAAATAAATAAATAAATCAATTAAAATAAATAAATAGAAATAAATAAATTAATGAAAAGAAATAAATAGAAATAGATAAATGAAACAAATTAATAAATAAATAAATTAAAAAATAAATACAAAAAAATAAAAATAAATAAATGAATAAAAATATATAAATAAATAAATGAGAATAAATGAATAAAAAATAAATTAAAATACATAAATAATAATAAATAAATAAAAAATAAATAAATAAAAATAAATAAATAAAAATAAATGAAAATAAATAAATAAAGATATATAATTAAAATAAAATATATAAATAATTAAATAGAAAATGAAAATAAATAAAAGATAAAAATATATAGATAAATAAAAATAAATAAATAAAAATAAATAAATAAACAGATTTAAAAAATAAATAAAAATAAATGAATAAAAATAAATAAATAAATAAAAATATAAGTGAAAATAAATAAAAATAAATAAATAAATAGAAATGTATGAATAAAAAAATTAAAATATTAATGAAATGAATATATAAAAATAAATTAATATATAAAAAAGGAAAAATAAATCAAAGTAAAAAAATAAATGAAATCAATAATTAAATAAATAAAAAATTAATGAAAATAAATAAAAATAGAAATAAATAAAAATAAATAAATAAATAAGAATAAATAAATTAAAAAATAACAGAAAATAGAAAAATATATAAGTATAAAATAGATAAGTAAATAAATATAAATAGATAAATAAATAAATAAATAAATAAAATAAAATAAATAAATAAAATAAATAAATTTATTTATTTATTTTTAAATATTTTATTTATTATATTTTATTTTATTTATTTTCCTTATCTTATTTATTTTTATTTATTAATTTTCATTATTTATATATTTTCATTTTTTATTCATTTTTCATTTATTTATTTTTTTTATTTTTATTTATTTATTTTTATTTATATTTTATATTAATTTCTTTCCATTTATTTATTTTCATTTATTTAGTTACATTTATTTTTTTATTTATTTATTTTTATTTATTTTTTTATTTTTGTTTATTTCTCTATTTATTTTATACATTTTTGGTTATTTGTATTTTTTTATTTATTTTCGTTTTTTTTTATTTACTTTTTTATTTATTTGTTTTTATTTACTTATTTTTATTTCTTTTTTATTTTTATTTATTTATTTATTATTATTATTTGTTTTTTTGCATTATTTTTTCTATTTTGCTTTCTTTTATTTATTATTTCTTTTTTATTTTTATTTATATTTATATATTCATTTTTATTTATTTTCAATTATTAATATTTTTTATTTGTTTTCGTTTACTTATCTATTTTTATTTATTTATTTATTTTTATTTATTTTTTATTTTCATTTATTTTTATTTATTTATTTTATTTTTTTCATTTTTATTTTTATTTACTTATTTATTGATTTTTATATTTTTATTTGTTTTTATTTATTTATTTATTTATTTATTTTTATAGATATTTTTTTATTTACTTATTAATTTATAAATTAAAATAAAAGAATAAATAAAAATAAATAAATAAATAACTGAAAATAAATAAATACAAATAAATAAATAAAAATAAATAAATGAATAAAAATAAATAAATAAATAAAAATAAATAATAAATAAATAAATAAAAATAAAATAAATAAATAAATAAATAAATAAAAATAAATTAATGAATAAAATA
>JANJGK010000786.1:122500-127500 GCA_039081455.1 Macrobrachium rosenbergii
TTTATCTATTAATTTATATTAATTTATTTACTTATTTATTTAGTTTTAATTACTTATTTATTTTTGTTTATTTATCAATATTCATTTATTTAATTATTTTTATTTATTTATTTTTATTTTTCTTATTTATTTATTTTTTATTTTTTTATTTTTATATTTATTAATTATTTTCTTTTTATTTCCATTTATTTTCATTTATTTATTATTTTTTTATTTATTTATTTTTTATTTAAATTTTTAATTTTTAATTATTTGTTTATTCATTTATTTTTATTTATTTATTTATTTATTTTTATTTAATTTTAGTAATTTAATTATTTACCTTAATCTATTTATTTTGTCATTTATATCTTTTATTTACTTATTTATTTTCATTTATTTATTCAGTTATATTTATTTATTTCTCTTTATTTATTTTTAATAAATTTATTTATTATTATTTATTTATTTTAATTTATTAATTTATTTATTCTAATATATTTATTTTCATTTACTTTTATTTATTTATTTTGACTTTTTTATATATTTATTTTTATTTATTTATTTAATTGTATTTTTATATTTATTTTTATAAATTTATTTATTTTTATTTATATGTTTTTTATTTATCTATTATCATTTATTTGTCTAATTTTATTTATTTATTTATTATCATTTATTTTTTATTTTTAAAATTTATTTTCACTTATTTTTATTTATTTTTTATTTTTATTTATTCATTTATTTTTATTTACCTATTTATTTTTTTTATTTAAAATTTTTTTTTATATTTATTAAATTATTTATTTTTATTTATTTATTTATTTTTGATTAATTTGTTTACTTTTATTTAATTTCATTCTTTTTTTCATTTATTTATTTTTATTTAATTTTTATTTATCTTTTTTATTTATTTACTTTTATTTATTTTTTATTTACTTATTTTTATTTATTTATTTATTTTAATTAATTTAATTTCCTTTATTTATTTACTTATTTTTACTAATTTATTTATTTATTTTGGTTATTTTTTAATTTTTTTCTTTAATTCTTTTTTACTTATTTATCTTTGATTATTAATTTTTTTATTTTTATTTATTTATTTATTTTATTTTTTATTTATTTTTTATTTATTTTTATTTAATTATTTATTTTTATTTATTTATTTTCATTTATTTTATATTATATTTATTTATCTTCATTCATTTATTTATTTTTATTCATTTAAATTCATTTATGTTTTATTTATTTATTTTTATTTATTTATTTATTTTTATTTATTTTCACTTATTTATTTATTTTGCATTTATTTGTTAAGTTCTATGTATTTATCTATTTTATTAATTTATTTTTATTTATTTATTTTTATTTATTTATTTTTATTTATTTATTTTTTATTTTTGTTTATTTATTTATTTTTATTTATTTATTTTTATTTATTTATTTTTTATTTTTGTTTATTTATTTATTTTTATTTATTTATTTTCATTTATTTTTATTTATTTTTTAATTTTTATATTTATTTATTTATTTATTTTTGTTTTTTATTTACGTTTATTTATTTATTAATTATTATTTATCTTTAATTATTTATTTATTTATTTTTATATATTTATTTATTTATTCTTATTCTTTTATTTATTAATTTTTATTTATTCAGTTATTTATTTTTAGTTGTCTATTTATTTTTTTTTTTTTTATATTTATTCATTTTCATTTATTTGAATTTTTTATTGATTTATTTTTATTTATTTATTTATTTATTTTTATTTCTAATTATTTATTTTTATTTTTATATATTTTATTTTTCAATTTATTTATTTTATTTATTTATTTTTATTAATTTTTTTTTATTTATTTATTTTTATTTTTATTTATATTTATTTATTTATTTATTTATTTTTATTTTTAATTATTTGTTATTTTTATTTATTTATTTTCATTTATTTATTTATTTATTTATTTTTATTTATTTTCCCTTATTTATTTATTTATTTATTTATTTTCATTAATTTATTTTTATTTATATATTTATTTTTATTTTTATTTATATTTTTTATTATTATTTTTTTATTTTTATTTATTTATTTATTTTTATTCATCTATTTATTTATTTTTGTTTATTTTTTGTTTGTTTATTCTAAAATTTTTATTTATTTTTTTTATTTATTATTTTTTTTTTTATTTTTTTATTTTTTATTTGTTTATTTTTATATATTCATTATTTACTTATTATTTTTATATATTTATTTTTTTATTTATTTTGATTTATTTATTTTTTATTTTTATTTATTTATTTTCATTCATTTGTATTTATTTTTTATTTGTTTATTTTTCTTTTTTTATTTGTTAATTTTTATTTATTTACTTTCATATATTTATTTTTATTTATTTATTGTTATTTATTTATTTTTATTTTTATTTTTATTTCTTTTTAATATTATTTATTTTATTGATGTGTTATTTGATGATTTTTCAAGTTGATTTTTTCACATTGTTGTTACCTCGATTATATGAATATATTTATAACAGTTAAGCTAAATTCATTTATCATTAACAGGGAAAATTTCCCAAAAAATATTATATAGTTTTTATTCAACAATATTTTTCCCATTTTTTAGGTGATTTTTGAAGTTTTTTAATGTATTTTTTATATGTAAATATGTACAAAAAGAGGGCAAAACTCCCGAAAAAAGTGTGTTGAAATTGAAATATTTTTAAACTTTTTACGTATTTTATTTATTTTCCGTTTCTTAATGTTTTTAAATTGATTTTTCATTGAAATCTTGACTACTTTTGTCAATATCTTTATATGGAAAACGTTTATGACCATTTAGCCTTAAATTTCATCTGCATTGTTTTTAACAGAGATTTTTTTTCATAAAACTTTGTTATAAGAATATATCCTTAAAAGGTGAACTAAAATCTGTCTTCAAAAAGAGGGTAAAAATACGAAAAGTATCGTAACCGAATTTTTTTTTTATTTCTACATATTTCATTTATTTTCCTTTTTTTATGATTTTAAGGTATTATTATTATTATTATTATTATTATTATTATTATTATTATTATTATTATTATTATTATTATTATTATTATTATTATTATTATTATTATTATTATTATTTGAAGGGAGTAGACCCTCTTTTAAACAGGTCTTATTAAAAAGGATGGCTGTATTATGCGAATTTATCTTATATAGTGTCTTTTCTATCCTCCTTATGATTCGCTTTTCAGGCTCAGCGATGTTAGTCAGTAACTGGCCGATATTCATGTTGGAAAAGGACAGTGCGGAATATTGGAAGTCTTTTATTACAATATTCAATCAGAAATCGTTCGTCTGGGTTCAGGTTCTATTGTAGGTACCGTCGACATGTTTCGACCAGCTCGTTGGTCATCCTCTGGACGTGGTTGCAGGAGGTCTGAAGAAACGATGTGCTCGGGTTGGTATTTATAGGGGAGGTCATGATCGGTGTTGAATTATGATTGGCTGCCCGGGGCATGTACCCTCGGGCGGAGCCTTCCCATCCAAGTTCTGTTTTCGTCTTGCGCGCGAGCGGCGTTGTAGTGCTGAGGATGAAGAGAAGAATTTCGATCCTCGGATGCCGAATTTTGATTTGCTCGTACGCTATGGGGATCGCTCGGTGCATGTCTCCTGGCTGCCGTGGGGAGGAGAAAGGTTTCTTGCGTAATGTTGAGTGTTGGTTTCTCCTTCCCAATGTGCAATGCTTCCAAGAGGCGTAGGCGGCGGTGGTCGGTAATTTGGTCAATCACTTCGATGTTCGTGATTATGTCTTTTCTTGCTATCCTCTGGTTATGGACGGTCCTGGCATGATTAAAGATAGCCCCCTCTTGGGCGTGGCAGGAAATCCTTTTGGAGAAACGCATGGTGGTCATACCGATGTAGGAACCGAGGCATCCTCGGACGGGGCATGAGTACCGGTATACCACGTTGGTCTTCTTCAATACACTTTTTTCGGGAGTTTTGCCCTCTTTTTGTACATATTTACATATAAAAAATACATTAAAAAACTTCAAAAATCACCTAAAAAATGGGAAAAATATTGTTGAATAAAAACTATATAATATTTTTTGGGAAATTTTCCCTGTTAATGATAAATGAATTTAGCTTAACTGTTATAAATATATTCATATAATCGAGGTAAAAAAAATGTGAAAAAATCAACTTGAAAAATCATCAAATAACACATCAATAAAATAAATAATATTAAAAAGAAATAAAAATAAAAATAAAAATAAATAAATAACAATAAATAAATAAAAATAAATATATTATTATTATTATTATTATTATTATTATTATTATTATTATTATTATTATTATTATTATTATTAGTATTATTATTTTAAATGAAAATAAAATAAAATAAATAAATAAATGTAAATAAATGAGAACAAAAATAAATAAATAAATAAATAACTGAAAACAAATTAAAACAAAAAAATAAAAATAAATAAATAATAATAATAATAATAATAATAATAATAATAATAATAATAATAATAATAATAATAATAATAAAAGAATAAATTAATAACTGAAAATAAATAATTAAAAAAATAAATAAATAAATTAAAATAAATGAATAAAAAAAAAATAAAAATAATAATACAAAAAGAAAAATTAATAAATGAATAAATTAATAAAGATAAATAAATAACTAAATAAAAATAAGTGAATATTTATAATAAATAAATTAGTAAATAAATATATAAAAATGAAAAAATAAAAAATAAATAAATAAAAAATAAATGAATAAAAAATAAAAATAAAATTAATAAATAAAAGTTAATAGATAAAAATAAATTAATAGAAATAAATAAATAAAAATAAATAAAAATAAATAATGAATACATAAAAATAAAAAAATTAAAAAATAAATAAATAAAACAAATAAATAAATAAATAAAAATAAATAAAAATTAATAAATTGATACACATATATAAATAAACATAAAAACATAAAAAGTAAATAAATAAATAAATATAAAAAATAAAT
>JANJGK010000786.1:142500-145000 GCA_039081455.1 Macrobrachium rosenbergii
TTGTTTACTGATTTATTTAGTTTTAATTACTTATTTATTTTTGTTTATTTATCAATATTTATTTATTTAATTATTTTTATTTATTTATTTTTATTTTTCTTATTTATTTAATTTTTATTTTTTTATTTTTATATTTATTAATTATTTTCTTTTCATTTCCATTTATTTTCATTTATTTATTATTTTTTATTTATTTATTTTTTATTCATATTTTTAATTTTTAATTATTTGTTTATTCATTTATCTTTATTTATTTATTTATTAATTTTTATTTAATTTTAGTAATTTAATTATTTATCTTAATCTATTTATTTTGTCATTTATATCTTTTATTTACTTATTTATTTTCATTTATTTATTCAGTTATATTTATTTATTTCTCTTTATTTATTTTTAATAATATTATTTATTATTATTTATTTATTTTAATTTATTAATTTATTTATTCTAATATATTCATTTTCATTTACGTTTATTTATTTATTTTGACTTTTTTATATATTTATTTTTATTTATTTATTTATTTTTATTTTATATATTTATTTTTATAAATTTATTTATTTTTATTTATATATTTTTTATTTGTCTATTTTCATTTATTTGTCTAATTTTATTTATTTATTTATTATCATTTATTTTTTATTTCTAAAATTTATTTTCACTTAGTTTTATTTATTTTTTATTTTTATTTATTCATTTATTTTCATTTACCTATTTATTTTTTATTTAAAATTTTTTTTTTATATTTATTAAATTATTTATTTTTATTTATTTATTTATTTTTGATTAATTTGTATACTTTTATTTAATTTCATTCTTTTTTTATTTATTTATTTTTATTTAATTTTTATTTATCTTTTTTATTTATTTACTTTTATTTATTTTTAATTTACTTATTTTTATTTATTTATTTATTTTAATTAATTTAATTTCCTTTATTTATTTACTTATTTTTACTTATTTATTTATTTACTCTGGTTATTTTTTTATTTTTTTCTTTAATTCTGTTTTACTTATTTATCTTTATTTATTAATTTTTAATTTTTATTTATTTATTTATTTTATTTTTTATTTATTTTTATTTAATTATTTATTTTTATTTATTTATTTTCATTTATTTTATTTTATATTTATTTATCTTCATTCATTTATTTATTTTTATTCATTTAAATTCATTTATTTTTTATTTATATATTTTTATTTATTTATTTATTTATATTTATTTTCACTTATTTATTTATTTTGCATTTATTTATTAAGTTCTATGTATTTATCTATTTTCTTAATTTATTTTTATTTATTTATTTTTATTTATTTATTTTTTATTTTTGTTTATTTATTTATTTTTATTTATTTATTTTCATTTATTTTTATTTATTTTTTAATTTTTATTTTTATTTATTTATTTATTTTTGTTTATTTATTTACGTCTATTTATTTATTAATTTTTATTTATCTTTAATTATTTATTTATTTATTTTTATATATTTATTTATTTATTCTTATTCTTTTATTTATTCATTTTTATTTATTCAGTTATTTATATTTAGTTGTCTATTTCTTTTTTTATTTTTTTATATTTATTCATTTTCATTTATTTGAATTTTTTATTTATTTATTTTTATTTATTTATTTATTTATTTATTTTTATTTCTAATTATTTATTTTTATTTTTACATATTTTATTTTTAAATTTATTTATTTTTATTTATTTATTTTTATTAATTTATTATTATCTATTTATTTTTATTTTTATTTATATTTATTTATTTATTTATTTATTTTTATTTTTAATTATTTGTTATTTTTATTTATTTATTTTCATTTATTTATTTATTTATTTATTTTTATTTATTTTCCCTTATTTATTTATTTATTTATTTATTTATTTATTTTCATTAATTTATTTTTATCTATATATTTATTTTTATTTTTATTTATATTTTTTATTATTTTTTTTATTTTTATTTATTTATTTATTTTTATTTATCTATTTATTTATTTTTGTTTATTTTTTGTTTGTTTATTTTTAAATTTTTATTTATTTTTTTTATTTATTAATTTTTTTTTTATTTTTTTATTTTTTATTTGTTTATTTTTATATATTCATTATTTATTTATTATTTTTATATATTTATTTTTTATTTATTTTGATTTATTTATTTTTTATTTTTATTTATTTATTTTCATTCATTTGTATTTATTTTTTTTATTTGTTTATTTTTCTTTTTTTATTTGTTAATTTTTATTTATTTGCTTTCATATATTTATTTTTATTTATTTATTGTTATTTATTTATTTATTTTTATTTTTATTTTTATTTTTTTAATATTATTTATTTTATTGATGTGTTATTTGATGATTTTTCAAGTTGATTTTTTCACATTTTTTTTTACCTCGATTATATGAATTTATTTATAACAGTTAAGCTAAATTCATTTATCATTAACCGGGAAAATTTCCCAAAAAGTATTATATAGTTTTTATTCAACAATATTTT
>JANJGK010000786.1:160000-167500 GCA_039081455.1 Macrobrachium rosenbergii
AATAAAAATGAATAGACAAAAAAAATAAATAAAAATAAATAGATAAAAATAAATAGATAAAATAGATAAATAAAAAAAATAAAGATAAATAGATAAAAATAAATAGATAAAAATAAATAACTGAAAATAAAAAATTAAAATAAATAAATAAAAATAAATAGATAAAAATAAATAAATAAAAATAATTTAATAGAAATAAATAGATAAACATAAGTAGAGCAAAAATGAGTAAATAAAAATAAATAAGTAAAAATAAATACACAAAAATAAATAAATAAAAATAAAATAGATAAAAATAAATAGATAAAAATAAATAAATGAAAATAAATAAATAAAAACAAATAAATAAAAATAAATAGATAAAACTAAATAAAAAATAATAAATAAATAAAAATAAATAAATAATAAAAAATAAATAAATATAAATAAATATAACTAAAAAGATAAAAATAAATAAATAAAAATATATAGACAAAAATAAATAGATAAAAACAAATAAATAAAAATAAGTAGAAAAAAATAAATAGATAAAAATAAATAAATAAAAATAAATAGATAAAAATAAATAGATAAAAATCAATAAATAAAAATAAATAGATAAAAATAAATAAATAAAAACAAATAAATAAAAATAAATAAATAAAAATTAATAGACAAAAATAAAAAAATAAAAATAAATAGACAAAAATAAATAGATAAAATAAATAAATAAAACAATAAAAATAAGTAGATAAAAATAAATAGATAAAAATAAATAAATGAAAATAAATAAATAAAAATAAACAAATAAAAATAAATAAATAAAAATAAATAGATAAAAATAAATAGATAAAAATAAATAAATAAAAATAATTAAATAGAAATAAATAGATAAACATAAGTAGATAAAAAATAAATAAATAAAAATATATAAATAAAAAAAAAATAAAAATAAAAAAATAAAAATAAATAGATAAAATAAATAAATAAAAACAAATAGATAAAAATAAATAAATAAAAATAAATAAATAAAAATAAATAGATAAAAATAAATAGATAAAAATAAATAAGTAAAAATAAATAAATAAAAATAAATAGATAAAAATAAATAAATAAAAATAAATAGATAAAAATAAATAAATAAAAATAAATAAATAAAAATATTAAATAAAAATAAATAAATAAAAATTTAATAAATAAAAATAAATAGATAAAAAAAATAAAAATAAATAAATAAATAAAAATAAATAAATAAAATTAATAAATAAAAATAAATAAATAAAAATAACTAGATAAAAATAAATAAATAAATAAAAATAAATAATTAAAAATAAATAAATAAATATAAATAAATAAAAATAAATACTGAAAAATAAATTGATAAAAATTAATAAATAAAAGTAAATAAATATAATAAATAGTTTATAATAACTACATAAAAATAAGTAAATAATAATAAATAAATAAAAATAAATAGATAAAAAAATAAAAATAAATAGATAAAAATAAATAAATACAAATAAATAAATAAAAATAAATAAATGAAATTAGATAAATAAAAGTAAATGAATAAAAATAAATAGATAAAAAAATAAATAAAAATAAATAGATATAAAAAAATAAATAAAAATAAATAATAAAAATAAATAGATAAAAATAAATAGATAAAATAAATAATTAAAAATAAATGAATAAAAATAAATAGATTAAATAAATTGATGAAAATAAATAAATAAAAATAAATAGATAAAAATAAATAGAAAAAAGAAATAAAAAATAAATAGATAAAAATAAATAAATAAAAATAAATAAATAAAAATAAATAAATAAAAATAAATAGATAAAAAAAAAATAAAATAAATAAAAAATAAATAGATAAAAATAAATAGATAATAATAAATAGATAAAAATAAATAAATAAAAATAAATAAATAAAAATAAATAAATAAAAATAAATAAATAAAAAAAGATAAAAAATAAATAAAAAAAAATAAAAATGAATAAATAAAATAAATAAATAAAAATGGATAAATAAAAACAGATGAATAAAAATAAATAAATAAAAATAAATAAATAAAAATAAATAAATAAAAATGAATAAATATAAATAAATAAAAAAAAAATAAATAAAAATGGATAAATAAAAATAGATGAATAAAAATAAATAAATAAAAATAAATAAATAAAAATAAATAAATAAAAATTAATAAATATAAATAAATAAATAAAAATAAATAAATAAATAAATAAATAAATAAGTGAAAAATAAAAAATAAATAAATTAAAAAAGATAAATAAATGAAAATAAATGAAAATAAATTAATAAAAATAAATAAATAAATAAAAATTAATAAATAAATAAAAAATAAATAAAAACAAATAAATGAATAAAAATTTATTTTTATTGATTTATTTATTTTTATTAATTAATTTTCACTTATTTTTATTCATTTATTTATTTTTATTTATTTCAATTATTTATATATTTATTCTATTTATTTATTTATTTGTATCTATGTATTTATTTATTTGTATCTATTTAGTTTTATTTATTGTTATTTATTTATTTACATTTTTATTTCTTTTTTATTCATATTTATTTATCTTTTATATTTATCTATTAATTTATATTAATTTATTTACTTATTTAATTAGTTTTAATTACTTATTTATTTTTGTTTATATATCAATATTTATTTGTTTAATTATTTTTATTTATTTATTTTTATTTTTCTTATTTATTTATTTTTTATTTTTTCATTTTTTATATTTATTAATTAATTTCTTTTTTTTCATTTATTTTCATTTATTTATTATTTTTAATAATTTGTTTATTCATTTATTTTTATTTATTTATTTATTAATTTTTATTTAATTTTAGTAATTTAATTATTTATCTTTATCTATTTATTTTGTCATTTATATCTTTTATTTATTTATTTATTTTTATTTATTTATTCAGTTATATTTATTTATTTCTATTTATTTATTTTTAATAAATTTATTTATTATTATTTATTTATTTTAATTTATTTATTTGTTTATTCTAATATATTTATTTTCATTTACTTTTATTTATTTATTTTGACTTTATTATATATTTATTTTTATTTATTTATTTATTTTTATTTTTATATTTATTTTTATAAATTTATTTATTTTTTATTTATATATTTTTTTATTTATCTATTTTCATTTATTTCTCTAATTTTATTTATTGATTTATTATCATTTATTTTTTATTTTTAAAATTTATTTTCACTTATTTTTATTTATTTTTTATTTTAATTTATTCATTTATTTTTATTTACCTATTTATTTTTTTATTTAAAATTTTTTTTTATATTTATTAATTTATTTATTTTTATTTATTTATTTATTTTTGATTAATTTGTTTACTTTTATTTAATTTCATTCTTTTTTCATTTATTTATTTATCTATTTTTATTTAATTTTTATTTATCTTTTTTATTTATTTACTTTTATTTATTTTTTATTTTTTTATTTACTTATTTTTATTTATTTATTTATTTTAATTAATTTAATTTCCTTTATTTATTTACTTATTTTTACTTATTAATTTATTTATTTTGGTTATTTTTTAATTTTTTCTTTAATTCTGTTTTACTTATTTATCTTTATTTATTAATTTTTTATTTTTATTTATTTATTTATTTTATTTTTTATTTATTTTTATTTAATTATTTATTTTTATTTATTTATTTTCATTTATTTTTATTTTATATTTATTTATCTTCATTCATTTATTTATTTTTATTCATTTAAATTCATTTATTTTTTATTTATTTATTTTTATTTATTTACTAATTTTTATTTATTTTTACTTATTTATTTATTTTGCATTTATTTATTAAGTTCTATGTATTTAACTATTTTTATTAATTTATTTTTATTTATTTATTTTTTATTTTTTTTTATTTATTTATTTTTATTTATTTATTTTCATTTATTTTTATTTATTTTTTAATTTTTATTTTTATTTATTTTTTAATTTTTATTTTTATTTATTTATTTATTTTTGTTTATTTATTTACGTTTATTTATTTATTAATTTTTTTTTATCTTTAATTATTTATTTATTTATTTTTATATATTTATTTATTTATTCTTATTTTTTTGTTTATTCATTTTTATTTATTCAGTTATTTATTTTTAGTTGTCTATTTATTTTTTTTATTTTTTTATATTTATTCATTTTCATTTATTTGAATTTTTTATTTATTTATTTCTATTTATTTATTTATTTTTATTTATTTATTTATTTTTATTTATTTATTTATTTTTATTTATTTATTTATTTTTATTTCTAATTATTTATTTTTATCTTTAAATATATATTATTTTGAAATTTATTTATTTTTATTTATTTATTTTTATTAATTTATTTTTATTTATTTATTTTTATTAATTTTTTTTTATTTATTTATTTTTATTTTTATTTATATTTATTTATTTATTTATTTATTTATTTTCATTTTTAATTTTTTGTTATTTTTATTTATTTATTTTCATTTATTTATTTATTTATTTATTTTTATTTATTTTCCCTTATTTATTTATTTATTTTCATTAATTCATTTTTATTTATATATTTATTTTTATTTTTATTTTTATTTTTTATTATTATTTTTTATTTTTATTTATTTTTTTTTATCTATTTATTTATTTTTGTTTATTTTTTGTTTGTTTATTTTTAAATTTTTATTTTTTTTTTATTTATTTTTTTTTATATTTATATATTCATTATTTATTTATTATTTTTATATATTTATTTTTTTATTTATTTTGATTTATTTATTTTTTATTTTTATTTATTTATTTTCATTCATTTGTATTTAATTTTTTTATTTGTTTGTTTTTCTATTTTTATTTGTTAATTTTTATTTATTTACTTTCATATATTTATTTTTATTTATTTATTGTTATTTATTTATTTTTATTTTTATTTTTATTTTTTTAATATTATTATTTATTTTATTGATGTGTTATTTGTTGATTATTCAAGTTCATTTTTTCACATTTTTTTTACCTCGATTATATGAATATATTTATGATAGTTAAGCTAAATTCATACAGTTTTTATTCAACAATATTTTTCCCATTTTTTAGGTGATTTTTGAAGTTTTTTAACGTATTTTTTATATGTAAATATGTACAAAAATGGGGCAAAACCCCCGAAAAAAGTGTATTGAAATTGAAATATTTTTAAACTTTTTATGTATTTTATTTATTTACCGTTTCTAAATGTTTTTAAATTGATTTTTCATTGAAATCTTGACTACTTTTGACAGTATCTTTATATGGAAAACGTTTATGACCATTTAGCCTTAATTTTTATCTGCATTGTTTTTAACAGATTTTTTTTCATAAAACTTTGTTATAAGAATATATCCTTAAAAGGTGAACTAAAATCAGTCTTCAAAAAGAGGGTAAAAATACGAAAAATATCCTAATTGAATTTTTTTTTTATTTCTACATATTTCATTTATTTTCCTTTTTTTATGATTTTAAGGTATTATTATTATTATTATTATTATTATTATTATTATTATTATTATTATTATTATTATTATTATTATTATTATTATTATTATTATTATTATTATAAGTATTATTATTATTTTAAATGAAAATAAAATAAAAATAAATAAATAAATAAATGAAAATAAATGAAAACAAAAAATAAATAAATAAATAAATAATTAAAAATAAATTAAAACAAAAAAATAAAAATAAATAAATAAATAAATAATAATAATAATAATAATAATAATAATAATAATAATAATAATAATAATAATAATAATAATAATAAAATAAGAATAAATTAATAACTAAAAATAAATAATTAAAAAAATAAATAAATAAATTAAAATAAATGAATAAAAAAACAAATAAAAATAATTAAATAAAAAGAAAAATTAATAAATGAATAAATTAATAAAGATAATAAATAACTAAATAAAAATAAGTGAATATTTATAATAACTAAATAAATAAATAAATAAATATATAAAAATAAAAAATTAAAAAATAAATAAATAAATAAAAAAATAAAAGGATAAAAATAAATAAATTAATAAAAATAGATAAATAAAAGAACTAAATGAATAAAAAATAAAAATGAAATTAATAAATAAAAGTTAATAGATGAAAATAAATTAATAGAAATAAATAAATAAAAATAAATAAAAATAAATAAATGAATACATAAAAATAAAAAAATTAAAAAATAAATAAAAAAAACAAATAAATAAATAAACAAAAATAAATTAAAATTAATAAATTAATACACATATATAAATAAACATAAAACATAAAAAATAAATAAATAAATAAATATAAAAAATAAATAAATAAAAGCAAATAAGCAAACAAAAATGAATGAAAATAAATAATTAAAAATAAATAATTAAATAAAAATTAAATAAATGAAAAAATAAAAATAAGTATATAAATAAAAATAGAAAATATAAAAAATGAAAAAATAAATAAATAAAAAATAAAAAAATAAATAAATAAATAAAATAAATGAAAATAAATAAATAAAAGTATATAAATAAATAAAAAAAATAAATGAATAAGTGGAAATACATAAAAAAAATAAGTATAAGTAAATAAAAATAAATAAAGAAATAAATAAAAATAATTAGATAAAAAAATAAAAAAAATAAATGAAATTAAATGAATAAAAATATATAAATAAATAAAAAAACTAATAAAAATAATAAAAAAAATAAATAAAGAAAAGAATAAATAAAAAATATATATATAAATAAAAAAGATAAATATATAAGTAAAAATAAATAAAAAATAAATAAAAATAGATAAAAATAAATAAAAATAGATAAATAAATAAATATGAATGAAATTCAATGAAAATAAATAAGTAAGTGAAAATAAATGAAAATAAATAAATAAAAAAATAAATAATAAATAAATAAAGAAAGAAAAATAAATAAATAAAAATAAATAAATAAAGAAAAATAAATAATTAAAAAAATAAAAATAAAAAAGTTATTAAAAATAAATAATTAAATAAAATAAATAAATAAAAAATAAATACATAAATAAAAATAAATAAATAAATGAAAAAAATAAATAAATAAAAAATAAATAAAGCTAAATAAATAAAAAAAGAAAAATAAAAGAAAATAGATAAATAAATAAATGAATAAATAAATAAATAGATAAATAAAAAGAAATAAAAAACAAAAGAAATAAATAAATAAAAAATAAATAAATAAAAATAAAAAATTAATAAAAAAATCAATAAATGAAAATAAATAAATAAATAAGTATATAAAATAAATAAAAAATAAATAAACAATTAAAAATAAATAAATATATTAAAATAAAAAAATAGATGAAAATAAATAAATAAATAACAAATAAGTAAAACAAAAGAAATAGGTAAAAGGAAATAAATAAAAATAAATGAAATTAATAAATTAAAATAAATAAATAAATTAATTAAAATAAATAAATAGAAATAAATAA
>JANJGK010000786.1:292500-316143 GCA_039081455.1 Macrobrachium rosenbergii
TTTATTTATTTTTATTTATTTTCACCTATTTATTTATTTTGCATTTATTTATTTAGTTCTATTTATTTATCTATTTTTATTAATTTATTTTTATTTATTTATTTTTTATTTTTATTTATCTATTTATTTTTATTTATATATTTTCATTTATTTTTATTTATTTTTATTTTTTATTTTTATTTATTTTTTTATTTTTGTTTATTTATTTACGTTTATTTATTTATTAATTTTTATTTATATTTAATTATTTATTTATTTATTTTTATTTATTTATTTATTTTTATTTTTTATTTATTCATTTTTATTTATTCAGTTCTTTATTTTTATTTGTCTATTTATTTCTTATTTTTTTATTTATTCATTTTCATTTATTTGAATTTTTAATTTATTTATTTCTATTTATTTTTTTATTTTCATTTATTTTTAATTATTTATTTATTTTTATTTCTGATTTTTTATTTTTATTTTTATATATTTTATTTTTAAATTTATTTATTTTTATTTATTTATTTTTTTCATTTATTTTTATTTATTTATTTTTATTTTTATTTATATTTACCTATTTATTTATTTTTTTTATTTTTTTTTATTTTTATTTATTTATTTTCATTTTTTTTTATCTATTTTTATTTATTTTCCCTTATTTATTTATTTATTTTCATTAGTTTATTTTTATTTATTTATTTATTTTTATTTATTTTTTTATTATTTATTTTTATTTATTTTTATTTATTTATTTATTTTTATTTATCTATTTATTTATTCTTTTTTATTTTTTGTTTGTTTATTTTTTTAATTTTATTTAATTTTTTTATTTATTTTTTTATTTTTATTTTTTTATTTTTTATTTTTTATTTGTTTATTTTTATATATTCATTATTTATTTATTATTTTTTTTATATTTATTTTTTATTTATTTTGATTTATTTATTTTTTTATTTTTATTTATTTATTTTCATTCATTTGTATTTATTTCTTTTTATTTGTTTATTTATCTTTTTTATTTGTTAATTTTTATTTATTTACTTTCATTTCTTAATTCTTATTTATTTAATTATCTTTATTTATTTATTTTTTATTTATTTAATTTTATTTTTATTTTTTTAATATTATTATTTATTTTATTAATGTGTTATTAGTTGATTTTTCAAGTTGATTTTTTCACTCTTTTTTACCTTGATTATAAGAATATATTTGTAATAGTTAAGCTAAATTCATTTATCATTAACAGGGAAAATTTCCCAAAAAATATTGTATAGAAAAATTACATATTTTCTAAAAGTTTTTATTCAACAATATTTTTCCCAATTTTTAGGTGATTTTTGAAGTTTTTTAACGTATTTTTTTATATATAAATCTGTTATAATAATATATCTGTACAAAAAGTGTATTGAAATTGAAGTATTTTTGAAACTTTCTACGTATTTTATTTATTTTCCGTTTCTTACTGGTTTGAAATTGATTTTTTATTGAAATCTTGACTACTTTTGTCAGTATCTTTATATGGAAAACGTTTATGACCATTTAGCCTTTAATTTTATTTGCAATGTTTTTTAACAGACTTTTTTTCATAAAACTTTGTTATAAGAATATATCCTTAAAAGGTGAACTAAAATCAGTCTTCAAAAAGAGGGTAAAACTACGAAAAATATCGTAATCGAATTTTTTTTTTTACTTCTACATATTTCATTTATTTTCCTTTTTTATGATTTTAAGGAGTTATTATTATTATTATTATTATTATTATTATTATTATTATTATTATTATTATTATTATTATTATTATTATTATTATTATTATTATTATTATTTTAAATGAAAATAAATAAATAAATAAAAATAAATAAATATATAAATGAAAATAAAATTGAAAACAAAAAAATAAAAATAAATAAATAAATAATAATAATAATAATAATAATAATAATTTAATAATAATAAATTGATAACTAAAAATAAAAAAATAAAAAAAATAAATAATTAAACAAATAAATAAATGGAAATAAATAAATAAATTAAAATAATAAATAAAAAAACAAATAAAAATAATTAAATAAAAAGAAAAATTAATAAATGAATAAATTAATAAAGATAAATAAATAAATAAATAAAAATAAGTGAATATTTGTAATAAATAAATAAATATATAAAAATGAAAAAATAAAAAATAAATAAATAAATAAAAAATAAATGAATAAAACTAAATAAATTAATAACAATAAGTAAATAAAAGAAATAAGTGAATAAAAAATAAAAATAAAATTAATAAATAAAAGTTAATAGATAAAAATAAATTAATAGAAATAAATAAATGAAAATAAATAAAAATAAAAAAAAAATCGCCCCACATGTAAACAGTGAACATTGTTTGCGTTCTTATAGGAATTTTGCGACGCGCAAAACTATTGTTAAGATAAAGTTTAAACATATGGTTAGGATGTTGTCCATGTCATAGAATAAAATTCTCAGTATCACTTTCTGAAAAGTTATTTATTAATTAAAATACCTTTTCTTACAAATAGTAATCACACTGACGTTTGAGGGACGATAAAACTTTATGAACCTTTAATGCAGATAGTGAACGTTGCCCTTCTCAAACTCCGTCCTTCAGAGGGAACGGGAAAAGCTCCGTCTGTACGAAGCTTTAAAATTCAATAATATGAGACGTATAATTTTCATATGACGTAAAAGTAATAGATTTAAGTTATGGAAAAATTATTCCCTTTTCAGAAAGAGAGTCGACGAAGAATTCAGGAAAAGAATGCTGTGAAATCGAATGTTTTGGCTGACATATTTTGTTATTGGAACCCCAGTAGGTGATAATACCGTGTCGGCTCACCGACTGGTCTTTATTTCGGGGAAAATCTCTTCCTCTTTCCGTCGCTCTGCTTCTGCTTCGAGACTGAGGTGAGGAGAGACCTCCAAATATGTCCTGAGTTAAGTTTAGAAAGTTTCACGGACGTTTGTGTAAAGGAGATGGTGAAACGATGAGGAAGACAGATCCCACAGATGTGGTCCTCCCCATCCCCCTCTCATTTGTAGGATTCATTTTGCCTCCTTTTGTCTTATTTTATGCCGTTGTTATATATTTAAGCTTTATTCCAGGGAGGGCAAAGTGCCCCCTCCCTTCATCCTCATCCCCAGCCAGGTAAGGCCCCAACATCGTAGGTCAAGGGGCAGCGTAGGCCACATTGCGTGACACCCCCCCTCCCCGTCTACATCGTCCCTGGAGTGGATATATTATATAACAAAGGTCTGATATTTATAATTGCTTGGGTATTATTTTACTTATGGACATTAATTGCTTTCAACATAAAATATAGGTTTTTCTGTCGCATTATGATGTGATTTGAATGATTTTGAGGTTTATTTCCATCGCAAATGAATACTTATCCTTCCCCGGCAAATGATAGTATACAGTTTTGCCGTATTAGCTATGGAGAGGGAGGTGCAGTATTCTGACAAGTCGTAATTTTATTAATTTTGTATATATCTTTTGCCGGGTAAGGATAAGTATTCATTTGCGATGGAAGTAAACCTAAAAATCATTCAAATCACATCATAATACAACAGAAAAACCTATATTTTATGTTGAAAGCAATTAATGTCCATAAGTAAAATAATACCATTGCTGGTATGTTATATAACATACTGAGAAACTTTTTGGGGAGTAAATGTCTACTTAAAACCATTATTGGGTAGATCTAAGCCGGCTGTCCGCGGTGGGCTAGGTTATGGCAGTTGACATTTTTCTATAGAACTTTACTTGCAGAACAAGAATTTAAAGTAATATTTTGTCGCTCGGCTGTAATTAAGCTGTAAATTACCTTAGAACTGTAGCCGACGGTAAGGGGGACCGGTTGGGAATCTGGGTCCTGGGTGGGTAAAAACACTTACGAGAATAGCTCATGGTGAGGGGGACCCGTTGGGAATCCGGGGTTCTGGGTGGGGTAAATAACTTGGGAAAAGGTTTGGGCAACTTATTGTTGTATTTCCAGTTATATATGTCATTTGGAACACCAAAAACAAGCGTAAAAATAAGGAGGAATAAATGGATAGCGCGAGCCGTTACAAAGGTACTTTTCACATATCACTACTACTGCTGATTCCAGGCCATGTCACGCATGCGCGGTCTTACAGGGGAGCTTTCGGTTCATCCAATGCCTCCAACTGAGAGAGCAGTTGGTGGATTTTTTGGCTGGTGGCTGTACCCAACCAATCACGTTCCAACGTTACCCCAACATTATGTTTCACCCAGGTGGAGAATTTGGGGTATACATAAACTCAGTTACATGTATTCCTTTTGCTCAACTGTTTTATAACCGTTTCCTATTCGTGGTAGCTTGTGCCTACAACCTTCTTCCAGTACTTTTCCGTTCACAAATATATTGACGTCTCTTCGCAACATGATTTTACCATAACTAACTTACAAAATTACTTTACATTTGTTGGCAGACACCTGAAGCATGTATATGGGGTAGGTGGAGAAGGGTCTTGCAGGACGTTTCGCTACCACTTTCTCTCAGTGACGTTAACGGAAACCTTTTTTTTACATATTTTGTAAGCCCTGTGGTTGGCACGCGCAGCGCAATATTACCGCTTGCCAGAGCATACGACCCTGCCAGATTATTTTAAAAATGCAGATAAGGCGCGCAGCGCCGTTCCGCCACCCCAAAACTGAAAGCAGAAATACACTTTTAGCCCCCCCAAACTTCATCCTTCCTACCCTGTTCCGGTGCAGTTCACCGACACAGTTCACTCACTCTTCAACCCAGCACGATGACGGACATCAACCCCGGAACCTCCCGCTCCTCTAAGCCTGTAACCAAGTGCAATTTGCCTCTTACCTGTGTCAATTGCTACCTTAGTTATAAGGACTACATTGTACCGGGGACAGCTATTGTATCTGATTGCTGGAGAGCTTATGACCGCCTGAAGGACGAAGGCTACGTGCACTTAACCGTCAATCACTCCATGAACTTTGTGGACCCAGTAACTGGTGCGCATACGGCTGTAGGAGGTACAACTTCGTCGGGTACTTGGCAGTAGCCCATTTTAAAATCCACTTTGATGACCTGAAGACGAGGCTCCACGCGTTTGTAAAGGCGGCGGCTGAATTGTACCCTCCACCCCTTTAAGGTAAGGCTCCTAAACTATCTTCTTTATTAGTAGGTAGTTAGGTCACCTGTGTTTTGGTGTTATTAGGTTTTAGTGCTTTTCATGTAGGAGCGTTATTATTTTTTGGGTAACTGTCATTTACCGCCATGTTTCTACATAATAGTCCTATGTCACTTTACCAACTAGTACCTTTTGTGCAGTACCTCACCTCCCCCCCCCCCCTGCTGAACATATGGCTCCCTAGTGGTTACGTAACCCAAGATGGCGGATTTGTTTACCGTTTACGTTTCTTCGCCCCGATCGCAAGCAACGGTTAGTGTGCAGTTGAGGTAGCCTGTGGCAGTTGACGTTTTTCAGTGTTGCTATGCTTGCTTTGCACGAGTTTAGGGTAACACTTTGCCCGTCGGCTGCAGCTAAACTGTAATTTACCCTTGAGCTGTATGCGCCAGTGCAGGGGACCCACGGTACCGGTGTGCAGTTTTCGAGGGTCAATTACACTTTAGTTACAGCCGACCGACAAAATTTTACTTGAAATTCTTGTTCAGCAGGTCAAGTTCTATAGAAAAACGTCAACTGCCATAGGCTACCTCACCGCGGACAGCGGGCTTAGAATTACCCATTATTGCTTTCTGGAGTTAAAAATATGATTTTTTATAAAGTTTTATGTTTTAAATATATCTTACGTTCATTTCTGCAGATAATTAAGAGCCTGTGTCTTGTTCGAAAGATGCTGTCCCCCTCCTTATATCCTGCACTTCAGGGGACCACAGTGGGGAACAGGGGTTTAGGGGGGAGGGGGAGAAGGTCCTTGTGATGCTAAAGAAAGTTCATTTTGCAGGAGGTTGTGTCAGTTGTCACCTACTGAAGACTGCAGAAGATCCTGAGCTCCAAAAGGCCTGAAGGTCCCTGTTCTAAGTGAAGGAATGATCCCCTTTGTGTGAATCTGAAGAAGAAGTCTGGAGAAGAAGAGAACTGAGGAGGAGGAGGAGCAGAGTCTTGCAAAGGAGGAGAAGGTGGGAAAGCCCTGCTGTTCTTTAATGGTTCCCTGTCTGTCTGTCTGTCTCTGTTATCTCAGAATTGAATCTCATCGCTTTGGAAACTGTCAGGAGGAGAAGCAGTAGATCAGATGTGGCTCAGTAAATATAGGTAATAATTTAAGGTAATAATTTTTATCTGATTATGATGGGGTCTCGAGTTTGACTAATCGCATATCTATCCTTTGCTGTGCCTCTTTTGATGGGAGTGATGCATGTTAGGGTAATTGATGTCAGTCGGCTTCGTGTTGGATTGAGCTGCAAAGAAATTATGTTGGTAATTATAAGCCGGCTGTCCGAAGTGAGGTAGCCTATGGCAGTTGATGTTTTCCTATGTTATGTTACTTGCTTTACAAGAATTTCAAGTAATATTTTGTCGGTCGGCTGTAACTAAACTGTAATTGACTTTGAAGGCTACACGACGGTACCAAAGGGTCCCCTGCACCGACCTATACAGTTCAAAGGTAAATTACAGTTTAGCTACAGCCGGCTGGCAAATATTACCTTAAACTCTTGTAAAGCAAGTAAAATAACACAGAAAAAGTCAACTGACATAATCTAGCTCGACTGGACACCATTCGAAGCTTTGGGTCAGGGCAAAGAAACGTAACGGCAAAATATTACCATTTCTGCTTTCAGTTTTGGGGTGACGGAACGGCGCTGTGCACCTTATCCGCATTTTGAATGATTCTTGGCAAGCTCGTGTGTTCTGGCAAGTGGTAACGTACTTTAAATTCTTGTAAAGCAAATAAAATAACACAGGAAAACGTCAATTGCCACAGTTTAGCTCACTGCGGAACACCGGCTTAGAATACTACTCTCTCAGTTGGATTGTTGGAGACATCGGGTGATTGGCTCGCTTGTAAGACCGCGCATGCCTGATAGGGCCTGGAATCAGCAGTACTAGGAATGCATGAAAAGTGCCTTTGGAACGGCTCCCGCTGTCCATTTATTCGCCCTTTTTTTATGCTTGTTTTTTTGTGTTCCAAATGACATATGTAACAGGAAACACAACAATAAGGTGCCCAAACCTTTTCCCAAGTTATTTACTCCACCACCCAAAACCCCAAATCCCCAATGAGTCCCCCTTACCATCAGCTATTCTGGAAAGTGTTTTCCTGCACCCAAAACCACGATTCCCAATGGGTTCCCCTTACCGTCGGCTACATTTCTAAGGTAAATTACAGCTCAATTACATTTGGCCACCAAAGTATTACTTAAAATTCTAGTTCAGCAGGTAACGTTCTATAGAAAAACGTCAACTGCCATAGCCTAGCTCACCGCGAACAGCCAGCTTAGATCTACCCAGAATTGATATTAGTGGTTTGTGTCTTATTCCAAAAACAGAAGGCAAATGCCAGGAAGAGTAATATGAGGCAGCGGCTTTTGTTCTGTACTCATTTTTATGCTGGTTTGCTATTCTGAGTTTGTTTCATTTGGTTTAGCTTGAGCCAGGAAGAGTAATATGAGGCAGCGGCTTTTGTTCTGTACTCATTTTTATGCTGGTTTGCTATTCTGAGTTTGTTTCATTTGTTTTAGGCTTGAGATTGTTTTCTTCCTTGATATACAGTTTGTAATTGGATGAATTGGCTACAGGCTGATTATAAGCATAGGAGTCAGCCTATACAATTGCGAATTCAAATATCCTATAGGCTTAGGCGTAAGTCGCCGCAGGCATAGCCTATCCATGCATGCCTGTTTTGTGAGCCATACTTAGGACAAATTACAAATTTCCAAAGACATTTTTCTCTGTAGGAACGGTGAGCTTGTTTCCCACTATTCCATCAGGCTGTAGCTTATATCTCCCCTCCAGTAACAGGTTTCTCTTGTATTTGTGTGTTGTGTCCTTGGGAATGGTGTGGCCTCACACCAATTCATGTACAAGTTTTACACGAGTGTTTTGTTGTCAGCGCATTTTTGGGGGACCTTCCCCCATATTTGCTCCACAGGACTCTTTTATGTAATGTTTAGGATGTTTTACTGTCTTGCAAAGTGCTAGCATAGCTTTTGCAGCCCCTGCAGGCTAACTAGGTTAGGCTAGGTCTTGTTTTCTGTTGGTATAATTCTTGTTGCTGATCACTTGCATGCTAAATAATCACATTCTCTCTTGCTGCTTGCTTGTATGAGTCTTGATACATACACAATTTGCTTCTGTAATTGAGAATACAGAGTATAACAATGTTTTTCCTTTGGAGTTGTAAATAAAGTATTTTTCTTTGCAGCCCCTTCCTCCATTGGATACGAATACTGGGGGCTCACCGTCCGTCCATTCCATGAACCTTCACCAAAGCCAAGTATGATCAGCAGGTTCAGGAGTCCCTCCCTTGGAATTGGCAATTCAGGCACTTAGCAGTATTGCTGCTTTTTGATTATCGTAAGTTTAAACGTGAGTGGCTGTTGTAAGAAAGCTTCTATATAGACTTGAGCAGGAGACAGTTCTTGAATCAAATGCTGGAAAGTTGGGACAAGAACTTATCTAGATATTAGAGAAGCCAGCTTTATATGATCTTCAGAGTCGATGTTAACAGTTTTCTTTTTTACAGGATTGCTGCAAATGATACTGACAGACAACTTTTAAACTTGCTGCTGTTTTAAGACTGACTACATGCGTAACTATCCCGGTCAGTGATGGTGGTCCCCAGGGAGGCACGAAATGAATTTAATACCCCAATCAATTATTAAAATTGCTCAATGGCATTTTATCATTAAATTTTCTTTGAAAGTCTTTGAGTATCATTTCGTGTCTCCTGGTTGGTGGCTTCTGCATGTGGAAACCTGGCAGTGGTACATATTAGAGGATTCTGGATCCTCTAATGTAACTGTAGCATGCAGCACCATTTCTAATGTAGGTGTTCCCCACCATTGTTCTTCACTTGACTAAGACTCATGACTCTGACAATGTAGAATGCAGTTCATCCATTCCAAAACTGGGGAAACGAGGAGAGGATCACACAGACAGGAGGGACATCTGTCGGCATAAATTAGGAAGCAAGCTGCTGGAAAAGGCTCATGAACAAGAGCCACTCCAACTAGGGATTAACCTAAAGAGAAGATAACAAGGTATTTAGTTCGTCCTGCACTTGTCCTGCAACCTACCCGTAGTTTTCCTGATTGCGCCTCTTCCTTTGCTTACTCTCTGGTCACTGGCTTTGTGTCGATATTTGATATTTTAGTCATTTTATCTCCTTTCATTTGTTTGCAGCCTCTGATTCTGTAACAACATCAGGGTTCATCTTCATAGCTGTCAAATGGAGCTTTCTCAGTGGATTGTCAGTCAGCCTTTTTCCTGCCTGACTAGTCACAATGTACCAAATTAATGACTGTGCATTTCAGTACTTTGTGGACCCTTCCAGTGCACTGAATACTAGTTACTTCTTTTGTCTAGGCTGTGATAATGTAAGGTTCAGTGCTGTAATGTAAGTAGTTTTGCTCTCTCACCTTCTCATTGGTTTTAAATCTTTCAGAAAGCTGTTAGTTGGCACAAAATGGTCGTGAGTAGGAAGTGTTCTGAAGCTGTCAATCTTAAATAATTAGAAATCTGTTGAAGGAAGGGGAGTCTGGTGAAAAGTACCACAGTTGCTTCAAGGAGACAACAGAGGTGGTAATGGAGTGTATGACATTCAACTTCATAACCAAAATATTGAACACTTGATGCCTTCAGTGGTAGATTTGGTGCTTGACGCATTTTGATAAAGCTCTGAAGTCTGCTGTCTTCTGCTTGTTCTCCAGTGAGTTTGTAGTCTCAGCAGTTTGTACTGTTCTGGCGATGAATTTTTATTTATCAAGGATTGAATCCCCTACAGACTCCAGCTCTTGTTGCACTTTCTTCAGCTGAGCTCTTTTTGCTCTTTCTGTGACTCTGCTCTTATTGCTCCTTCTTTACCTGGAGTCTTTTCATTCTCATAGCCTGGATCCCAGTACTGTACTTTACACTAAAGGAAGAGACCCAGGTAAAATTATCCCAAGTAAAATTGTCTTGTTGGCCTTAAAGCTGTAGACTGCCTGTCACCTGAAGCAACTTCATTTTTCTTGTAAGTGTACCACATTCTGGGTGGGTTGCTGTCAAGAGGGATTTGTACTAGACTGAGACAGGTGACTGGATGTTTGTTTGATTGCTGTCAAAGCCAGATTTATTCCCAAGATATCTTCCTGGGTGGTTGAGCAGCCATTTGCCATCCTGATGGAGAACTTGACTGGTTCATTATTCCTTGATTTCTTATAGAAGTTTTCTGTGAGTATTGTTGGTGTTTCATATTGTTTTGCTGTCATGTGTCAAAGAGGTGGAAGAGGCAAGTGTACTTAGAGGCATAAAAGGGAATATTTGTGTTTTGTTCCATAATGCTCTCACTGAAGATACCTCCCTTTGCCTTAATCCATAAACTCTTAGCTTGACCACAAGCCATTGATAGTAGGACCTTTTGGGTAACCTTAAGCCTCATGTAGGGATCCAGAATCTGTGCAATAACCCACATCTTTTCTTAGATTTTCCTTCCTAACACTGGTGGCTGCACTAAGTAGCTTTTGTATAGCCTTGTTCTATATAATTTGTCGAACCAAGAGATTTTCCAAGTAGGAATAAAGTAGGGCTCAGTCTTGGCCCCTATTGATCCACATGCATACTACTGTAGTTCCAAAGTGTTGCACCATCTACCTGTGGCATATGACTTTCAGTGACTTCCCTGTATGGAGTGTGCCAGTGGATCCTTTATGAATAATGTCTTCTGGGCAGTTGACAGTGCTATCACAAAGGCTGAGGTTACCTCTTTGATGCTTTATAAGTTTTGTCGGGGTAACAATGTCACTGGTATAGATGGGGGCTGGGATGTCTTCAGTCTGAATTTGTCAATGTCTGTCAAGTTGATTGAGGGGCAACACCATGTTGATAAATGTTCCCATCTCCTTGTTTCGCCACTTGTATATATATTCCATCTCAAGTCCACAGATGGTCCAGATCTGGTATATTCCTTCAATGCACTCAGCTCATTTAAATGTAGTTCATGGTCTCCTTGAGTTTGTTTGTGAAATGAAGGGAATAAGATTAGTTGGTATGAGACCAGCAGCTTAAATACTAATTGGCATTTTGTCTCCCTTCACATTTGAAGCAGAGGGGTTGAGGAGTTTTGATCATTTATCTGCTTACTCTAGGTTCATCCCCGTAGTGGGATAGTGCCAACAGTGCACCTCATGCAGTACACTGTAGGCATGACTCTAATTAGGTTCTTTGCAGCGTCCCCTTGGGCCTGAGCTGCAATAACTGCAACCCCTTTCATTTCTTTGACTGTACCTCCTTTCATATTCTGTTTCTTCCTTCTTACTTTCCCCAACCCTCTCCTATCAATTGATTCATAGTGCAAATGTGAGGTTTTCCTCCTGTTACACTTTTGCACCTTTTTACTGTCAATTTCTGTTTCAGCGCTGAATGACCTCGGCCTAAATCCTATATTCTAGTCTGTCCTACTCAAGGTTCATGGTACTTGCAAATACACCTTATTGGAACCATAAGTCATTCCAGTCCTATGATATGTGTGTGATCCATTCAAGGTTAACACAGTTCGAGTAGGTCCAGATGGGTGTCTTCTTGGCTTCTTGTGAGCTGTTCAGTGGCAGTTTTTGTCAGCAGTCTACATTAAAACTAACCAAAGTAGAGCATGCATAAATGTCTTGTCTCTCACTTTAGCCAACTATATGGTTTGTGGTGAAAGTAGTTATGACATTTTAATACAATCCCTTTTTTCCTTGTACTGTTTGGTACAGTACCATCTGAGTTGCTGTCCCATGTGTTGCTGCTGATCCATTTCTCAGTATCTGGTGTCTTCCTTTGCATTCTTCGAGGTGTGGTTCATAATCTACAATATTGCTTTTATTATATGCTGGTTGCAATTTTAAGTTGCATTATCATCACACACACACTCCTCACTGCCATCGTTCTGTGCTTCGCCTTCATTTTTCGTACTGATTGATCCCAAAATTGGCGAAGAATGAGATTGCTGCCACAGAAAGGGAAGAGAGAATGTTTATCAGGGCCACAATTCCCACTTGCCTAGTGTCACAGGATGCAATTTACTTCACCTTCAGTAATGGTGGAGGAGGAGGCTCCTTAGCAGAGTTGGTCCCTGTATGTCAACTCAGCCTAGATGCCATATTGTGGGGTTTGATATTCCCCTGTAGCACAAAACTGATAGTGTTTAGCAAAACATGCTGTGTAAATTCATCATCAGTATGTGGGCTGGTTTCAGAAATGCATTAATACATCACCTCACTTGAATTATGTCTAATTGTGCACTTTCCTCTGTGAAAGCAACACAAAGTGAAAGTTCCTTCTAAAGTCTGCATAGAGTAGAGCAGCAATTTGGAGCTGGTCCTAAGCTATCCTAGCCTGTTCACTAATTTAAGGTACATAAGTACTCATTTTGAACTTATCATTGTAAATGTATATTTGCATATTGTATGCAGAATATATTGCAAGGCTAGGTCAGCATGTGGGATAGGCATGCATAGGTGGAGGAGGAGGAGGACATCACTTTTCATATTAGAACCCCCTCCCCCCTTTTTTCCAACCCTGTTCTCTGGCTTAAATAGTGTAGCTTACACAGAACTGTACACTCAACCTCTCTTTTAATTCTAGGTTTATTTTTTTATTTGGAAAAAAATGAGCAACTGTGGACTAGGTTACAGATTCCCTGTCATGAACTTGACAGAACATTGGCTAAGGAAAATGTCAATAACACAACAAGACCTAACATTAGCACAGGGTACCCAAGGTCCTACACCTCAAGTCTTTAAATATCGTTAAGCACAGTGCTGGAAGGCCTGTGCTGTAAGGAACAGTCTGAGTCTGTAGTACCCTGATTGAAAGGTTCGCTTTTGCACTGACCTTGATGCATTTGGTAAGTTTGTTTCAGTTCCTGGTGCAGTGCAGAAATCACCAGATTCTCTCATGAAGTTCCCACGATTGGTTTTGACTCCAGTGACGATTGTAACTATTGGATGTTGTTAGGTGTCCTAATTTCCAAAATCAGAAGTTAGGGGAATCCCATATTGTATGTAGCTAACAGTAGTAGTTGGTCATTAAAATAAATGTAAAATCTGGTTTTCCTCAGTGGAGTAGTCTTGGCCTAGAAGGCAGAGCCAGTATAAGTTTTCCTGTGCATAACTGCATTATTTTCAACAAACAAGAATTTACCCTTCTAAAGGACTCTCTTTTTAACCATATTAAATCACCTTAGGATATGAGGCGCTAGTGTCTAAATTCAGTGTGCACAGGATGGAACACAGATGTTATTTTCAGTCTGAACAGCCCCACATTCTGTCTTTTGCACAGTCAAGTTTTCTTGCTGTATAGAAAATCCTGATCACTCAACCACATTACACCACTCGAAAGTTAGGCGGGATAAAAGTATAGCTGCTTTACTCCAGGCTGTTAGTTGCTGTGGAGTATCTTGTGTACTTCCCAGCTAGCTCTACCCTGTCACGGCCTGATAGTCTTTTCCCTCTGCTCCTTTTTAGACCCATCTCATAAATTGAATGTTAGAAAAGTGTAAGCACAGGTTAGATGAGGACCCATGTGGAATTACTGTTAGTTATTTCTGGAAATATTCAAGTGGTGGAATTGAGGTCAAAATGGCAAGGTATGAACCCCTCAGCTTGTTGGCAGCCTAAAAGTGACTTTCATATTGCTGTATACATGAAGAAAGTCTTGTATTTGTTAAAACATTCACACACATGAGTTAGGTCAAGTTTTGGGGTAAGCAGGCATAAGCCTAGCTTATGAATTGATTAGCACAGACAAGGTGGAGGTTACTCTGTACATTGTTCATCTGCATCCTTTGTAGCCTTCACTTGCTCATGCTGTGATAAACAGCAGAAGCTCAGAGCTGGTCCTTAATGGACATGAGTGTTAAACTCAAATCCTTTGACACCAGCCACTATCTTCATTATAGATCGTGGGACTGAGTATGTGTATAAAGCTTGGGTGTATGAATAGATGTAGTATTTAAATGTATATATGTCACACCATGTGTGTTGTGGAACACTTTATGAAATATATTAAAGCACATGCATCAATTTTTATGTGACGTCTAGCTCGTGTGTGTGTGTTTAACAGCGCACATTAAAGCAATTATACGTATGGATGCAATTTAGATGGATGTATGTACGTGTGCGTGTCTGTTGCACTTACTCAGGCACACTTGATAATGTGTTTTTGAAAAGTAAATTGTATATATTTAAATGTGTGTTTGTGAAAGCCACAACTTTTTTTTATATAAACTAGATTAGGTTCGAAATATTACAAGTGCTTATTAACATGAATTGCATATTAGCAGTTGATAATCATGTTTGCCTTCACGTTGTAATGAAGACAAATGGTCTATTTCAGCTATCAGCCTCACTGATCAAATGAACCTATGAAGGATGAGAGATGGTTGCTCATTGTGTACATCACTTCAGAGTGCCATTGGAAACAATCTTGAGTAATACCCCCAAGACATTTCATTCGTCCTGAACCATTTTGCTCAGGGGTGCATTCAACAGGAAGTTGGAAATAACTCAAGTTATGTCATTCTGTTTAATTAATTATTTTAACATAGGGGCATTTTATTCTATTGAAGTCAGGTGCTTCGATATATATGGCTTTGGTTAGTTCAGGCATTTTAAGGACAGTTCCCAGTGCACTAACAAATGCTGAACGAACTGTTAGTCTATAATGTTTGGATTGTTATAGCTGGGAGAAATGAAAATGGTTCAGAACTAAATAAAAGGCCGAACAGTGAAAGGCTTGAAATAGTTATAAATGGCGAGTTGGAGGTATTGACTCTCTCCTTTCATCAGGAACTATGATTGGATAGTAGCATGTGGCTGCGTCTGAGGCTGTAGAGAATTTCTGTCAATTTTAATGTGGGGAGACCCATTAAATTTGGTACATTGGTGGTGGACACAGGATTCTGTGACAGTGAGAGAGAAGTTGATGTTTGCTAGTCACCTCTGAAGTTGTGCAGTGATGTTTCTTTCATTACAGCCAAGATGTTCTCCAAAGCTGGCACAATATACTGATTGTCCTATATTTAGTCTTGTTTTCTTGCGGGGAGAACCACTAAACTGTAATGCTTAATGTTCATGGACACTGCTTTTTGTGGTAGTTAAGGAAAGTTCCTGTCAGTTAGTAACCGTAATGAAGTAGTTCATGGACTTAATTACTGCCAAAATTATTTTCTAAAGCTGGCCAAGATTACTCTTATATTCACACCGTACTAAAATGCCCATTATCTTTATAACTGTCACCAACAGAATCTCACCTTGAGCATTAGTAATTCTGTGGCATCATGGTCATGGACATTCACTCCACTCCCCAAACTCCCAGTGCTCTTGGCAGATCAACCAGGGCTCTTTCCCTGCAGGCTTCTTATCAGTCTTCTCTCTCATGATTGTTGGACCCTGCAATGGTGTACAGTCTGCTTTGCTGGACCTCTTCAACTTAGAAAGTGCTGTTGTGTAATTTCTCTCAACACTTTTTGCAGCTCCATTGCTCAACAATGACTTCCATCCATTTTAGGCACATATGTTGATTCTGATCACTGTCTAACTAAGATGATCTGTCCATAAACATTGTTTGTATGTACTCCTTGCATGCTCCCTTAATTGCCTGCACATTTCCCAGTACAGTACTTTTAAATCATCTTCTCCATTATAGTCTGCTGTCTGTCATCACCCTAATATGTTCTCTCTTGGATTACTACACTGAAGTGCTTGTTGACAGTTGCGAGGAGGTCTGTTAGGCTTGTATGTTGATCTCTAGACCTTTGTCATATTCATAGTTATTCTTGATTACTGGACTACCTCTGATGTACATGCCGGTTATTCTTTTGCAGAATCAGTGTTCATGTCTTCACAGCTGCTAACTTCCTGTTGATGTGCAGGTTTTTGTCACTGAATGGAGAACCACAAGGATTCTGGACGATCTTTGATATCCATGGCACTATGACTGCATAAAGTTATGACTTTATTATTGTCACTGGATTGTTTTTGAAGTTTGTGGGTTCTATCTTTTTGTTTACTGAGGTCTTTGTCAGTACAATATAATTAATGTACAGTACCTTTGGTGTCCAGATTATTTTGACTAAATGAAGAGCATGACTGCATTGTTGGTCTTAAGGGCACATTTGTTGAGTTAAGAGTAAAATAGATATACAGTATTGACTCTACTCAGCTAGTTATGTTGTTTAGGGTAATTGTCTCAATGTTAAGGAAGGAGGATGTTTAGATATTTGGAAAAATGTTTGAAATGTATCGTAGGCAAATGAAATTGGGTGAATTTGGACACACTTCATCATTTACTGTAAGAATTTTTAATCATTGGTCTTTGAAGTAACAATTGCTATTATTGATGTTAGTGTCTTCAATGTTGGACTGAGTTTTAATATTGTTGGTGTTAAACTTGAGTGATGCTGTGTGTGCAGTAAAAACTAAATGGTCTGTAATTAATGTAGTATCCAGATTGGTTGTTAAAAATATTGAAAATATCTGATCTTTTGTAAAATATACACTTTTTATCTCAGACTGAGAACTACTTCTAATTAACTTTTGATGGGAAGGTCTCACATCTAAATTGAAAGGTAAGGTTTCTGGGAATTAAAAGTATTGTTCTGATGTATGAATGTTTTGAGAAAAATTGTAATTTTAAAGTTAAATGGTGTAATTTTCAAATTAATGTATTTAATTTTATCTGTAACATTGGTTCCAGAAAAAATTTTGAAGTTCAACAATATAATTTTCAAGGTAATGTAGTGTAAACTTCCTATCTATAACATTTGTTTCAGAAAGATTACTTGAGATGAAAATTGGAAACTTGCTTTTTGATTTCATGGATTTGTTAAAGTTCTCAAGTCTTTGAATTGCCATCATGGGGACATAATACAGAAATCTCAAGTGTTCTAAATGAAGGAACTGGAGCAGGCCCTTGTTATGGGCTGGGTATAGCAGAGAGGAAGCACTAGATATTAAATAAGGTTTCATGCATTTGATCTTGAGTAAGTAGGACAGTCTAACATTTTCCTTTCCAAGTTCCCCTTAATGTCATGATCTTGGGTGGGAAACCCAGGTGGGCATCAAATATGAGAGCAGTATATACCTCCAGAGACAGCTTGCTTCCTTACCTGTAAGGTTCCACTAGTTTCAGAACCCCCCCGAAGGGGGGATAGTGCCATCAGTGCACCTCACATGGTTCACTGTAGGCATTACTCAAGTTTCTTTGCAGCGTCCCTTCGGCCCCTTTCATTCCCTTTACTGTACCTCTGTTCATATTACCTTTCTTCCATCTTGCTCTCCTTAACCCTCTCACAGTTATTTCATAGTGCTTCAACTGCTGTGAGGTTCTCCTCCTGTTACACCTTTCCAACCTACCTACTCTCAATTTCCTTTCCAGGGCTGGATAACCTCATAGGTCCCAGCACTTGGCCTTTGGCCTAAACTCGGTATTCCATTCCATATTTCAGAAACAATAATCCTGATTCTCTAACAATTAGAACAGACAAGGGGCCATGATTCTGTTTGAAATCTGAGAGAAGAAGAATCCCACTCATAATAATAAACCTTTTCTCAGTTACTAAATTTGAGCAGATGACCTAGTTAGTATATTGGAGAACTTCTGAAAGAGTTCTTTACTGTAGCCATCTTACTGCCATATGTTATTGATTGTACAGTAATAGTGTTTTACTTTTTAGTTCTTGTGTACTATGGAGTGAAATGTACTTTATCTGAAAAGCCCCTCAGAGTGTATAAGCAAGTGGAACAGTTTCATGTTCTTGAAGATTAGTAGAAAGCTTTGAATAGTGTTCAGAATTGTAGTAAGTTCATGTTTTTTGTTTTGACTTTTTAATCTTGATTTGGGCTATTGATCAGATCAGTAGAACTTGGATCCAGATTAGTTACCATGGGCAGAAATGTCTAAGTAGAGATAAATACCCACTGCTCATTTTGAATGGGTTGACAGTTGCATGTAGAACTACTTACTGATCAGTTTGAATGGGTTGAGAGTGAGGTGTATGGATGTGTGAGAGAAATTGAGTAATGGTAATACAGTAATGGAAATTGATACTTTACAATAACAATGGCCATCATTCTGTGAAATGAGACAGAAGGTTTGAATGTCTTAAATCTTTAGACTTCTGTTTTGGTGTGTCTTGATATTTAAAGTTTCCGAAACTGGCTACATTAATTTTATTGAAGTGGGTCAAAGTCATCATAAGTTACATTTGGTTCATCTGCTCAGGAATCTTTGTTAAAAGGTGATGGATTGAACTTGAAGGCAGAAGTTTCTGTTCTGAATATTGGGTATCATATAGTACTGCACAGAATAAAGCCTTGTTGTGTAATTGTAGACTGCACTGGGTATGCAAGATGCCTTGCTAGAACTCAGTATCTAAGGGGAGGGTTGGGTAGGATTTTGGATAATATTACATACCAGATATGAATTGAAAATTAGAGACAGGCATTTTAATGAACAGTTCATAATGAAGTAAGTGATCTGTGGGAAATGCATTACCTAAGTATGATGGAAGTAGTTAGTGGGATGGTTGAAAAGCACAGAGGTATGCAGGTCATTGTACTAACTAAGACAGTATGATAAAATAGAATTTTGGACGGGACTGAAGAAACAAAGAATCTATCACTTCAGTAGCTCTCAGAGCAGTCTTGACAGGAAAGATGGTATGAAGCAAGCATTAACCCTTAAACGCCGAGCCTCTATTTACAAAAACGTCTCCCGTATGCCGGCGGCGTTCGGTGAGTTAGCGCCGAAGCGGAAAAAAAGTTTTTTTCAAAAAATCACAGCACGCTTAGTTTTTAAGATTAAGAATTCATTTTTGGCTCCTTTTTTTGTCATTGCCTGAAGTTTAGTATGCAACCATCAGAAATGAAAAAAATATCATTATCATATATAAATATTGGAATATATGACAGCGAAAAAAAAAACATATAATTGTATACAAATCGCGCTGTAAGCACAACGGTTAAACCTAATGAGTTAATTTTTTTTAGTTGTATTGTACACTAAATTGCGATGGTTTTGGTATATAACAAATTGTAAAACGATCAAAGCAACACAGAGAAAATATTATCACAAAATGATGCATGAATTCGTAACGCGCAGACGTAAAAAAATGTTTTTTTTTCAAAAATTCACCATAAATCGAAATATTGTGCTAGAGACTTCCTGTTTGTTGAAAAATGAAGCTAATTGATTGAATATTACTAGACTGTAAGTGTTTTAGCTTACAATTGCAGTTTTCGACCATTTCGGTCGAGTTAAAGTTGACCGAAAGTCGAATTTTATCTATTTATCGTGATTTATATGAAAATATTTCAAAACTGATAAAAGCTACAACCATGAGTTATTTTCTGTTGTATTGTACATGAAATTGCGCACATTTTCATATATAAAACGTTTTGTAACGACTAATATAAAACGGTGCAAATATTACGACAACGAGACGAAAGAATTTCTGAGATGTTCGGCCGAGTTACCGCGCAGACGTAAGGAAAATGTTTTTTTCAAAAATTCACCATAAATCGAAATATTGTGCTAGAGACTTCCAATTTATTGCCAAATGAAGGTAAACGATTGAATATTACTAGAATGTAAGAGTTTTAGCTTACAATTGCGTTTTTTGACCATTTCGGTCGAGTTAAAGTTGACTGAAGGTTGAAATTTTGGCAGTTATCGTGATTTATGTGAAAATATTTCAAAACTGATAAAAGCTACAACCATGAGCTATCTTCTATTGTATTCTACATGAAATTGCGCACATTTTCATATATAAAACTTTATGTAACGACTAATGTAAAACGATGCAAACATTACGACAACATGACGAAAGAATTTCTGAGATGTTCGGCCGAGTTACCGCGCGCAGACGTAAGGAAAAAGTTTTTTTTTTTCAGAAATTCACCATAAATCGAAATATTGTGCTAGAGACTTCCAGTTTGTTGCAAAATGAAGTTACATGATTGAATATTACTAGAATGTAAGAGTTTTAGCTTACAATTGCGTTTTTTGACCATTTCGGTCGAGTTAAAGTTGACCGAAGGTTGAAATTTTGGCAGTTATCATGATTTATATGAAAATGTTTCAAAACTGATAAAAGCTACAACCATGAGTTATTTTCTGTTGTATTCTACTTGAAATTGCGCACATTTCCATATATAAAACTTTATGTAACGACCAATATAAAACAGTGCAAACATTACGACAACGTGACGAAAGAATTTCTGGCGCGGACGTAAGGAAAAAGTTTTTTCAAAAATTCGCCATAAATCGAAATATTGTGCTAGAGACTTCCAATTGGTTGCAAAATGAAGGTAAATGATTGAATATTACTAGAATGTAAGATTTTTAGCTTACAATTGCGTTTTTTGACCATTTCGGTCGAGTCAAAGTTGACCGAAGGTTGAAATTTTGGCAGTTATCGTGATTTATATGAAAATATTTCAAAACTAATAAAAGCTACAACCATGAGTTATTTTCTGTTGTATTGTACATTAAATTGCGCACATTTTCATATGTAAAACTTTATGTAACGGCTAATATAGAACAGTGCAAAAATTACGACAAAATGACGAAAGAATTTCTGAAATTTTCGGGCGAGTTACCGCGCGGGCGTAAGAAAAAAGTTTTTTTCAAAAATTCACCATAAATCGAAATATTGTGCTAGAGACTTCCAATTTGTTGCAAAATGAAGGTACATGATTGAATATTACTAGAATTTAAGAGTTTTAGCTTACAATTGCATTTTTCGACCATTTCGGTCGAGTCAAAGTTGACCAAAGGTTGAAATTTTTTGTAGTCGACGTACGGTACGTCCACTTGGCACCCAACACAATTTTAGTCGACGCATGATACGTCCAATAGGCGTTTAAGGGTCAGTTACATTTAGCAAAAGAATTAGGGAATACTAAAGCATTTTGTTATGCATTAATTTTATAGGGAGAAAGTGTTTTAATCCTGAAAGGCTGTGGTTTTTTTTTATCTAGATTTTATAATGGAGACCTGGCTGTAGCTAATGGTGATGTTTGTTTTGATAACAATTAGCTGAGTTAACTACAGAGATCGAAGGCACAGATAATGCATTCAACGAGGGTTTGAGGGCTGCTTGCAGCAGCATCCCTTTGGTCCCTAGCTGTAACCATATTTTCATCCATTTTTTTTTATGTAGCCTTTTACTTGACCTCCGATCCTGCTTCCTTCTTCTGTCTTGCTGTCCAGCCACTCTAATTCCCTTTTTTAAAGTGTCTTAAGCCCTGAGTGGCTGGCTGGGAGTGCCGCAGTGCTGGGCTTTATGTAACCAGGTCTTTATGAAGCAAATGTAACCTACCCTAACCCTAACCTAGGACATGGGGTCTTAATGATCAGATCCCCAAATTGATCTTATGAATTGTCTTCCTTAATTTTGCATTGAGTTTGAATTACTGACATTAGTATAAAGGTCTACATTTTTTTTACAATAACTTAATTATATCATAGATGGGACATTCGCTTTCACACTGAACGTTGGCGACGCAGGAAAAATAGGACGGGTCTGGAAATGAGTAAAACTGTAGAAGAAATACAAAAGTTTTTATTGGATTAGAAAATGATGAACAATTATTAATTAGTACATTTATTTGTTCCTACGAGTACAAACTTGAAATCTTTCATTTGTTTTTGGTTACTGAAATTTGGCAACCAAGTAGTTAATCAGCGGCAGGTAGGCAAAGGGTTGGGACTCCCACCCACTTAGGTGAGCTGACTGTTAGCATTCACTTTTTCTTTGGCCCCACCAGAGTGAAGATGCCTGCGCTGCTGGATTTTTCACCTGAATAGCGTTGTTGAAGATCTTTTACTCTTTTGGCACTGGCTTTTGTTTTCCCTTTACTTACAACTGTGGGATGAGTATCAAGTGCCTTTCAGAGATTTCCTTCAATAACTCCTGCTTCGACGGTCCCTGGATGTTCCCTTCTGTGGCTAACCCGTGCTTGGACTGTTCCTGGGTGTTCCCCCCTTCTGGCTGTCAAGTCCTTTAGGGAGAAAAGATCTCGCAACGTTGATGACCAAACCATCTGCTGTGTTCTTGACAAGGTGGGAACTTACAATGGGTATTCTCATAAGGGTGTCGATTCATCCCCTGCTTTGGTGGCTTCCCCATGGTGTCTGACAAAGATTACGAAGTTAATAAAGACCCTGTGGGCGTCTTGGGGCCCTTGGCCACAGAATCATTTGCTGCTGCTGTTTCTGTCCCTGCTGTTACTCCCTTCTTAGTCAGGATTCTTGCCTCCACTCCATACTTGATGGTCAAGAAAGAAAAAGGTTGAAGCAGCACAAGCGCCATTCATCTTTCTCGTCTGCAACTTCCTCTTTCTCTTCCTCCTCACTGTGGGAAATGGAAGAAGGCTCAGAAGACTGTCCTCCACAAGAAGGCCCACAGAGTCTCTCATAGAAGTCTCTCTTCTTCCTAGAAGAGGAAAGGAAGTCCTTCGTTCTCTACAGATGTGATAAATATCAGCATCTGCCCTGTGACCAAAAATAGTACAGTGTAGATTCAAGGTACACACAGCCCCGTGCCATGCAATATACACCCCACTGGGTGTAGATAGCTACCATCACTGTTGGCTACACATACTAGTTTTTGAGGCTTAAGTAAAGTGAGAGATTTGTATATATGGAACATTAAAAATACTTCAATATTTTGCACTATTCACCTAAAATCACCGACTCGTGGAGTTGTCTCAGTAACCTTCGTTAGTTCTTCTGGGGCACGAGTCAAAAACTTTTGGGAATCGAACACCGAGTTAATGTTTAATGTCTGGTTTTTGCATGGATGTCCCCCCGCCCCCCCATCTTTCTGTCGCACAGTTTTCTCTAATAGTGCATTGTGTTCTGTACTTGCAGAGGTCTCCTGCCCGCAGAAGTATAAGCGATGAATTCTCTAATCATCAAGTATGTCGGAAAGGGAAGAAGGTGGATTCTGTCGCTGAAATTGGGCATTTAGCCATCGAGGAATTCTCCAGCTCTTCCAGTTGAATTTGCGAATATATCGAATTATTTGTCTATAGTTTTATAAATTCTGTTGAAATTCAGTTTTAGATGTAAGGTGTTGTTGTGTTGTACCCCCAAGATAAAGCAGTCACTGCATTGTACTGTAGTTCCTTTGCGCTATGCGTATAATCGGGGATTATATTCCAAGTTTTGCATAACCCATTTTAAAATCATATACAGATATGAAATGAAGCTTCTTTTGAGTGACTAATGGTTATGCATTAAAAAAGTCGCAATCTCTTTGTGTTAATCATTAGGTTCTTGGCAGAAATATGTTGTAATGGTAACAGACATTGATGGGAATGATACCAGTCTAAAGTGGACACTTGTGTGTGAAAAAAGTGTAGTATGTTTCAAGAATCCGTCCTGAAACGTGGAACTTGACGTCTCCTTTCTCTGTGGAACTGAATGCAACGTAGATTACAA